>JBBJLR010000013.1:15461324-15473399 GCA_037577145.1 Brachypetersius gabonensis | reverse complement strand
GTGTGTGTGTGTGTGTGTGTGTGTGTGTGTGTGTGTGTGTGTGTGTGTGTGTGTGTGTGTGTGTGTGGGTGTGGGTGCTTGTGTGTGTTTTTGTTTTGTTGATCTCAAGTGGAGACTTAACTTAGATAATAATTTATGTGTATTTGTAGAACAAAAGTCTGAGGCCACTGTTTTATATTATTTGACAGTTTTTCATTGCAAATTATATTATGAGGAATATAAATGTTAGAAACATTCATTCTGTTAGAATTCCTTAGTATCTGTTTTTTTCCATTTTGCTTTGATGACAGCAGGCGCTCTTAACTGGCGTGGACTTAAGTTCACAGGCCTCTGATGATCCGGGTCATACCAGTGTGATTTGAGAATGTTCCAAAGAATATCTTGCGGCGGTACTGAATGTTTGACTCTCAAGTTTTCAAGTGCACTACAAATATTCAGTGGGCTTTAGGTCATGATTAAGTTCTACTAATTAAGCTTCAGCCTTTTTTTCACTTCAGAAAGACAGAACAATTAGTTTTAAGATTGAGACCTTTAACGTTGAATGTAGCATTTTTTAAATTGCGGTTTTGATATAAAAATGATGAATACTTCAGCCCTGCCTTTAATCATTAAAACTTTACTTTCGCACTGAATAGGTTGGGATTTTTTGGTGATTTGCATGATAATAATGAATATTTCTATGATCCAACAGGACTCTCTAATAATACAGAACACCATAATTATGTAGTGGGGTTTAGGTCAGATGGAGGAAAGTCATGCCAGTCAGTGCTCCCTGCTCTTTTTTGGTCTTCAGGTGGTTTTTGCGTTTGAGTTATTTTCAGTATCATGTCCAGAACAGAGATGCTCAGGCCGTAAGACTCCTTAACTATTCCATCACAACTTTAAACCATTTTTACCACAACTGTACTCATTACCCTGCTGTAGCTAACCTGTATCTAACCTGCCGTCTGTACACACTGCACTTTACTACTCTATTCTGTACACTTCAGATCTGGTTTAACTTGTAAATGTGTGTGTCTTTAATTTTCTGTTTAATTTATTGTCCCTATATTGGACAGTCTCAGCTGTTTCAAGGGTACATTTTACTACACATTGCATGTGTGATTAAAAAAGAATCTGTAAATTAATGTCTCTTCACACAAATACTGATGTTACCGCCATAAATCTTAAACTCAGCTGCGTCAGTATATAGGCCTTTTTTCCCATAAATCCACTGTGAATGTCTTAGTTTGGCCTTGTTTACCTCTCTAGAAATGGTCTAGAGAGTGGTGGTTTAGGCCACTGCTTGATAACCTTCTTATGTTTGTATTCTGATGGTTAGAGTTTCTTCTTTATTCGCCTCATTTTGCATCTGATATGAATTTGCTATTTTTTTCTCTTTTTGGACAAACCTTTATGAGTTTGATGGCATGTTTTTTTGGACTGAGCATGCCTTGAGCACAGCAAATCCAGTTTCAGCAAAAATATTAAGGCTCCAGGTTCTGCCAGTTCAGCTTTGCCATAATTTGAATCTGAGAAAGCTCTCCTTCACTCAGAATGACTATTTGATTTTTGACACGTTGCCAATTTCTCAGTCTCACAGTCTCACAGTCTCTCAGTCTCACAGTCTCACAGTCTCACAGTCTCACAGTCTCTCAGTCTCACAGTCTCTCAGTCTCACAGTCTCACAGCCTCTCAGTCTCACAGTCTCAGTCTCTCAGTCTCATAGTCTCTCAGTCTCACAGTCTCTCAGTCTCACAGTCTCAGTCTCACAGTCTCAGTCTCACAGTCTCTCAGTCTCACAGTCTAACAGTCTCAGTCTCACAGTCTCTCAGTCTCACAGTCTCTCAGTCTCACACTCTCATAGTCTCTCAGTCTCACAGTCTCTCAGTCTCGCAGTCTGTCAGTCTCACAGTCTGTCAGTCTCAGTCTTTCAGTCTCACAGTCTCTCAGTCTCAGTCTCTTAGTCTCACAGTCTCTCAGTCTCACAGTCTTGTCAGTCTCTCAGTCTCACAGTCTCACAGTCTAAGAGTCTCTCAGTCTCACAGTCTCACAGTCTCTCAGTCTCACAGTCTGTCAGTCTCACAGTCTCACAGTCTTTCAGTCTCACAGTCTCTCAGTCTCAGTCTCTCAGTCTCACAGTCTCACAGACTCTCAGTCTCACAGTCTCTCAGTCTCACAGTCTTTCAGTCTCACAGTCTCTCAGTTTCAGTCTCTCAGTCTCACAGTCTCTCAGTCTCACAGTCGGTCAGTCTCTCAGTCTCACAGTCTCTCAGTCTCAGTCTCTCAGTCTCTCAGTCTCACAGTCTGTCAGTCTCACAGTCTCTCAATCTCACAGTCTCACAGTCTCTCAGTCTCACAGTCTGTCAGTCTCACAGTCTCACAGTCTTTCAGTCTCACAGTCTCTCAGTCTCTCAGTCTCAGTCTCACAGTCTCTCAGTCTCACAGTCTCTCAGTCTCACAGTCTCACAGTCTCTCAGTCTAACAGTCTCTCAGTCTCACAGTCTCTCAGTCTCACAGTGCTCCTTGATATGAAATGCGCATAAATGACAAATAAAACCTACTTGGCTTGACTTGATATTCAGTATAAGTTAGCAATAATTCAAGTCAAGTTTATTGTCATTTCAACCATGTACACAGTACACAGTGAAACTAAACAACGTCTCTCCAGTATTGTGGTGCAACACAAGAACAGGAACACCGCAAGACCACAAGTGCAGAACAAAATACGAGAAAAACCCAAGAGCAACTAAACAACAGGACAAGACTCTGATGATTGAATTAATACACTTATTATGACAAATCCTGTATTCTAGCAGTGGAGGATAGAGGTAAACAACAATAATATTTGGAGGACAGCAGGACAGAGAATGTGCAGTATAATAATAAAAAGAGGGGTATTTTTAGTGGCAGTGGCAGGTGTTAGTTGTTTAAGGCGAGTTGAATGTGGAGATCAGCTCTACCTGAAGGGATCAAATCTGACATATTTGTGTAAAGGTCTTAATGTGGTCATGCCCACAAATTTGCTTACATTTGAATAGTGACCTAGAAATAGCGCAGAATCTATTACTTCTTTATCTACCTTTTCTCAGAAAATGTTTCAAAATCCTACAACTTTCTGTTGTAAATGAAAAAAGGCCGGTGCATAAAGGTTTTTATCTCATATATTATCTTACTGAAAAAACTTGAGAAAGCTAACACTGTTATACTCTCTCCACAGCTGGCCAAGAATATAGGGAACAGCAGTTTTAATGACGTCCTGGAGGGAAATGTTCCAAGCCCCTCACCAAAGCCTATGCCATCAAGTGACATGTGAGTACACACACAGGCCCCCCTGTGTGAGGTCAGTCATTTCTACAGAGGGTTGAAAATAAAGGTTTTGTACAGGTGTGTAAAGGCCCATTAGAGGGTGATTCAGCTGCATAGATTTTGGAATGTTATCAAGTAGTAATTTTTACTGATTTTATGCCAAAATGAAATTTGCTGACTAAAATAAAAATCTTTTCTGTATTCTAATATTCACCCAGCTTTATCCAGTCACATGTGTGTATAGAATAATTTTGCTCAAAGTAATCAAATTAAAATGAGAGATTTTGTGACTCTTTATATTGTTTTCTAAAAATATCAGCATTGAATTGAATTATGGTGTTATTGAGTAAACCCTGCTGCTCCCTGTGTGTCTCCTGTAGGACCGAGAGGAAGGAGTATATCAATGCTAAATATGTAGAGCATCGGTTTGCTCGGAGGACGGCCACCACCGCCACGGCCAGACAGGGCGACCTGTATGAGGCAGTGCGGACTCGAGACCTGCTGGCCCTGGTGCAGCTCTACGCAGACGGGGTGGAGCTGCTGGAACCCTTCCCAGAGGCCGGACAGGTACAGAAACACACAGAAGCTTGATAAACAGCAGGCATTTATTTTGAAAATAAGTATTTGCTGTAAAACTGGATAACCTGTGCCCAAAGTGAGGACAACCCAATAGGAATACTGTTCCAGAATTGTTTATGGAACAGCAAACACTGATCAGCATCATGACTTTATGATGTAAATCCGTGAGATGTCACGAATGGCCAATTTTGTCGGTGTATTTAGGTTTAAGTATTTAAAAATGCAAGTCATCCATGTTTAATTCTGTTTCACGCATCAAAACTGACCGACTTGATCATGTGTTTTATGAATATGTTAGTTAAGATGTGTTGTCATGGTTACAGGCATCTGCTGTCATGATTGCAGTCCGGTCACATCATGTTTGTCACAGAGCATTAAACACGACAAGATTCTAGGATCATCTTTTACCTCTCTTCATCTAATAATGTAACGGGGGCTTTGTTCATATGCCTTTAACTGATATATGTAAATATGTTTTGATGGGTTCTGTCTTCTGTACCTTGTTTAGAAAAGAGTCCAGGTTGAACCACTCCTAACTGTGTTGTGAGTGAGTGGTGATAAACTGCTACCGGCTGAATAGGCTGGTTAAACATAGTTCCATACAAATGAAGTACTTCGTATTTAGCAGAAAAATTGAATTCTATTTATACCTACTGCCTGTTCGCTGTAGATTCACAGGTGATTTAGTAAAGTACTTAAGTAGTTAACTGCTGCTGACTTGTGGGTTTAAACAGAGAGTAGTGGAACTAGTCTGTGTGACCCCATTACTTTTTATCTTTCAAAAGAGAGGAAAATGAAAGGTACGCATATTTGGTGCATGAGGCAGACTTGTACACACTGTACTATTTTCCTATCCTCCTTTGTAAAATAGCATGAAAAAGCACATTGCAGACTTGGAAAAAGGAGACTATATTGTTTAACTTAAATGTTGTGCCTCATATTATTGGAAATGTTCAGGAACTGTTCAGCAACAGCAAAGCAACTGTCTTCTTTGCTACATTCTCTTCTGCTTTTCGCCCTCCCTCATACACGCTCTCAGGGACTTCTCTGTTTCATCAGGTGGCAAGTGTGGCCGATATGACCCTTTGACCAGCTAAAAACTTCCTAAACTGTCTAGAGCTTACGGGTACAAGTCTCAAACAGTTTTTACTGTGAAACCAATTTGTTCATAGCAAGCTTGATTAATTTGCACACCAAACTAAACTAAAGGAAAAGATCCCAAGTCCTTCTTTTCCTCCTGATTCACTAGAAGGAATTGACTGCTTGTATTCAAAGCATTCTTCTCTTCTCTAATTTGATGACTGGCTCCTTAGCTGTAGGTCATTTTTTATTAGGGGTGTAACGATGAAAAACCCTCTCAGTTGTAGCCCACGTATTAGAACAAGGGTGGTGTATGACATGTGAGGTGGACGGGTGTAAGTAGTTTGCAGGCTTTGGTGTATAACAGTGCAGTAGCATCAGAAATTATTAATAGACATATCCTAACGTATTATTATAATAGATATATATTATCTATTAGTATCTATTATTAAATTATTATTATAGTAAATATTACATAATATATGTTATTACTATATTGCTAATTCTTTGTGATGTGTTGTCACATGTTTTTGTCATGTCATGTTTTTGCATTGGAACGTCATCAAAATTTCAGTGGATTTTATACTGTTGAAATGGGGGTTCATGCAAACTAGCTGTTAATCTGGAATCTGTAACGCATGCAAACGTTTGCGGCTTTGCCCCTTCCTCCAAACGGGAAATGTCAAACCACATGTATATTTGGAGTTGTACAGCAGGTTTTCAGTACTCCTAACTTAAAAAGGATCTGAAAATGTGTTTGTTTTCCGCGGCTTCCAGGCATAGTTTTAGAATGGTGTCGGACTAAATTACAGAAGACAATTCAAGAGTAGTCGAGAGTAGGAAACAGGCCGCATGTAACTTTGCTGGGAGAAAAGATATATGCCATGATTTGCTGTGTGTATTAAAGAAAATTAAGTTAAAATTTTTGCAAATGTGTTTGCCAGGACCCCGGAGAGACGGCTTTGCACTTCGCTGTGCGGACTTCAGATCAGACCTCGCTGCATTTGGTGGATTTCCTCGTTCAAAATAGGTTCCATCCTTGATTATGCTATTCTATGTTTTTTGAATGAGATATTCAATGTCAAACTTATAAAATTAATTGCAAAATAAGGCTCATATGTTCTTATGTTTGTTCAGTGGTTCTCTGGACAGGCAGACAGACAGTGGGAACACTGCACTCCACTACTGTTGCACCTATGAAAAGCCAGAGTGTGTGAAACTGTTGCTCAGGGGCAAGCCGTCTATCGATATAGGTTAGTGAGGGAATAGTTATAGCATCAGGCTTTTTAAATGTTGTGCTGCATGAAAACAAATCCAGATAGCTTCAGAAGAGTGCGTGCAGTTCATTTGATAAATGTAATTTCTCATTTCAGTTAATCAGAATGGGGAGACAGCTTTGGACATCGCAAGGAGGCTAAAAAACTCTCAGTGTGAGGAACCAGTAAGTGCTGAGAATTCATGCATTCACTCTTCTTGTGCACTGCATTAGCAGTGGCTCTTTGATTACAAGAGCTTGTAGCTGCTCTAAGCAGCTGATAAACCATTTCTGCAGTTGAAAATGAAGTGTGTATTTGTGTGTTGCAGCTGGTGGAGGCAGCAACTGGGAAGTTCAATCCTCACGTCCACGTTGAGTATGAATGGAACCTGCGATTGGAGGAGATTGATGAGAGCGATGATGACCTGGAAGACAAGGTTAGACTACAGACCTTCTGTAACTGACATTTTTTCCTATTTTTCTTCTTAACTTTGTTGTTCCCAGTTCCACCCAGTAGCTAGGACTGCCTTTATCGTCTCCAAGCCAACCACCAAATTTTATCAAGCTGCAGCTAATGCAACATCATTAGACATCATAATGTGTTTGAAGGAGAACTTCGACTGGTTGTGTTTCATCAGCTAACAGATGCCCATGCTGAGTGAGTGGTGGTGGCTTGGCTGTGCCACCCAGAGAGAACAATGCTAATCGTACTGTCTTGTGCTCAAGAGCATGGATGGGAACAGCACTACTAAGGATCAAAATTCCGATCTCCTGATGATAGAGACACATTTATTCTATTTGAGAGCCCTTGTGATTGACAGTGATTAGAACCAATATTACACTCTGAAGCCATGCCATTTCATCAGCTGTCACTTACGGTTGGGCATCATTTAAAGCCAAAGCCATTCATGTGACCTTGAGATACACGTTGGCCAGTCACCTGAAATGCAACAAAACAGGCTCAAACTATTTTTCTTGGACCAGTTGCTCCCAATAGCCTGTAATGATGAGCTTTGTTATTTTTTATAGCTTTTAGTACGACTTGAGCCTTTTAAGGAAAGTTTGGGGGATTTACAGAAAATATCGGGTGACTACTGACTTTTAGCGTTTGGAAGCAAAAAAGCAATAGGCTCCTGGGTAGTATTTGATGCCTACATGCACATATTTTCTGGTCATCATACGTCTCTGATTGTCAGTCATACCAGTCAGTCGTTTGCACATTCTCACTAAATAAGTTTTGTATGTGTTTTTTTCCTGAACATGCGATTTCCAGCAGCCGAGCCCAGTGAAAAAGGAACGATCTCCACGGCCGCAGAGCTTCTGCCACTCGTCCAGCGTCTCTCCTCAGGAGAAACTGTCATTACCTGGTTACCTGGGACACCGAGACAAACAACGGCTCTCCTACGGGGCCTTCGCCAACCCTGTATACAGCACCTCCACTGACCAGCCCTCCTCACCTGGTGCAGACGGCCCTACAGTGGTCAAGAGCACAGCCAAAGGTAGAGCAGAGACTTACTGATATATTGAGCTTGACTAATGTAATGCATTGGTATTAGGTTCCACAAATGTACTAGTCTGAATAGAAAGCATGTCAGTAAATGTCTCTTCGGTTGTTACATAAACACATTATGGTTACTGTTCTGAACAACCGAGCCCAGAAGGGAGTCTTTCATCACGTCACGTACCTTTTTTGTGAAGGTCGGTTTCAACTATAGACTGGTTTGCATATTTGCATTTTACAGAATTTTCTTAGACATGAATCATATCTGTCAATAAAGTACTGTAGGATTGAGAACATCTCCTTATCAGCCCAGTCCAGTTGTACCATCATTCAACTTTGCAGTGTGGTACCAAACGACATATGGTTCTTAGAGGCTATAGAACAGGGGTCACCAACATGGTGCCTGATGGACCTGATGAGCAGCCTGCGGACCTGTTCTAAAAATAGCACAACTCACCAGTGAGCAGCGTCTAAAATGTAATTTGATCCTGTTGCTATTCTTCTTTAATCACATTTGCATTTCTATAGATTTGAAAATGACAATATCTAAAAAAAGCATTTAAATCATGTTCATAGATGAAGTTTACATAAGTTTAGGTAAACTCTGTTCTAGTGTATCAAACTGGTAGCCCTCCGTTTGGCTCAGTACCTGTGAAGTAGCTCTCAGTTTCAAAAAGGTTGGTGAACCCTGCTGTAGAACGTGGGTGAATGGAATTCAGAGCTTCTTCTTCAAGCCATCTGTTCTTTGCGCTAACTATTGTTTTTAGCCTAAGGGAGGAAATAACACAGTTGTGCTAGAGTTTCCATTTTAAAGGAAACTCCATTTGAACTTGCTGGCTTGGTGCAGACTGTGTATATATGTAACGTCTTGCTTGTTGCAAAGGCGTGAATGCATTTATTTGTCTCCTAGAACATTTGCCCAGGGCACCTCTACACACCTTCCACATGTGCACCCAGTGCACACACACCCATACACACACACAGATGAGCACTGGAGTGTCATAAACACGCCCTTTTCCTGCTTAGTGCTGCTGGCAGTTGTGCAGCTACTATTTACTTATAATCTGTACAGGAATGTGCTGCTCGAGGCCACACTTTTCATAGAAGTCACACCTGTCTGAGGAGCTGTATAGCACAGAACTGCTTGGGTTGTCCTTAACGCTCTAATCCTGTCGTTATTTATTTAGTTCATGCTGCAAGTCATAGGGTCATTTTGGTGTACACCTGTAATTTTTATGCCTGTATTTGCATATATATAGAGCATGCGGTGCTGTATCTATGCAGTTAACCTCTTTATAACTACTTAAAGTTAGCAGATTGATAAGAAAAATACCACTAACACACACACACTCACTGAGGAACTTTCCAAATGAGTTCACTCACTGAGGGAAACAAAAATGGTTTCTGACTTTTCCATGGTTTAGTTGCTTACCTTATTGCTTATTGAGTGTATCATTACAATAAAGAGGATCAGTAGCCTTTTAGCACAAGCTATGTGAAATGTCACATCGATATTTAATGTTAATGTATCGATATTTAATGTTATATTAAATATCGATACTGTGAAAATGTCAGTAGTCAGTTAAAGCTTTGCCCTTAAGTCTGTATGAATAATCAGAATTCATTCACTCTGTTTCTCTCTCTAAGCTCCCTCCACTGGCCCTCCCACCTCCCTCCCTCTGAGCACCCAGCCATGTACGAGTGGCAGCTCCACTCTGTCTAAGAAGAGAGCTCCTCCACCTCCTCCAGGAGGCCACAAACGGACCCTCTCGGACCCTCCCAGCCCTGTACTGCAGGGGCCCCAGAACAAAGGTGAGTAGGCTGGCTTTCACTATGACAAACAATAGAAAATCTCTCATCAGGTAGTCAGCAATAATTTGTATTAATTTATTTATAAAGCACAGAAGTCGACCCAAAATGCTGTACAAAGAGAAAAGGTCAAAAGTAAACAAGGTCTAAAAATACACAAGTCTTTACATGAGATTTAAAAATGCCAAGAGAGTGGAGACAGACTGTCAAGAGGCAGACGATGCCAAAGCCTGGAGGAAGCCCCTTCACCCTGAGACATTGTGAGTGATCTTGGGACTTGAGAAGCAGTTTGCTGGAGAACCTTACAAATCTTGATACAGAGAAGGGCTGAAAGGAGGTAGCAAATATATTGTGAAGCGGCCCCATGCAAAGTTTTAACAAATCTGTTCTATGTCTAAATGGCAAGCAGTCAAGAGAGGCCTGCACAGGAGAAACGTAACAAAAGCATGAAGAACTGTTTACAGAGTTTCTTGGACAAGAAAGATTTCAGCGTTGCAGTTGACCTTAGCTATCAACCGCAGAAGACTGTTTAATGATGATGCCAAGGTTCCAGACACTTGAATGAATAGATGCTGAGAACCTAACTAAGTACCAGTGTCTGCTGTATGGAAGAGGGGAGCAAACATAATGTGATGATCAAGATCAATTATATTAACAATTAATACAGTGGTTAGGGAGTTTGTGACCAGAAGGTAGTTGGTACAAATCCCAACTGCAAGTGGCACCACTGAGGTTGAGCAAGATGCCGTCCCCACACACTGCTCCCCGGGCCCAGTGTTCCTGGCTGCCCGCTGCTTAACTTGGTAAATGGGTTAAATGTAGAGGAAGAATTTCACTTTGTTCACACTGTGTGTTACGACAAAATGATCGCTTTACACATAGGTAGTTTGACTTCGCAGTAATCGATAATGCTTTAATCAGTTTCTGAAACTTTCATAGTAAATTTGAAATTTGTTTATTACCTGCATTATCGCCTGAACAAAGATAAACAGCAACAAGCAAGGAATTTATGCAAATCTTAAGTGGAGTTGGTATGTAAACCTTCGCCTACTCCCTAATGATCTAATGTGTTTGTACCATAAGCTTGGCAATGGATGCCGATCTCCTGTTCCTCTCTGTGAACTCGTAGAGCTTCCTGACAGGAAATGTGACATCGCTTCAGTTTTTTCACCACTGTCCAGCACTCCACTGACAAAAACAGAAATTGTTCATGCTGGACTTGACAACATTTCCTCTTTTCATAACTCCTAAAATGAGAGTGAAACGTCAAAACGTTTTCTGATTTTCTACAGGAAGTGAGTTGACTCCTCCACTGGCAAATAGGACTTCCCCTGCTAACAAATTTGAAGGAATACAGCAGCAGCAAAGGTGACAGACTTTAAACTGCACATTACTTATCATTACAACAGCAACAGTGTTATAGGGAAACATAATGCAATCTTTTTCCTCCTCTTGCAGCACTACTTCTAGTAATACAAAATCAACACTTGGTCCAAGAGTCTTACCCAAACTACCTCAGAAAGGTGAGTTTATCGTGCTTCTTCCCTGCTGAAATGCAAGTACTTTGGACTGCTGTGGGCTATTCGTGTTTTTTTACGTTTTCATAGTATGCTAGTGCTCATAAGACACAGTTGTTTACAAATATATTACATGAAATAATGGGGTGATGTATTTTGTAGCACAATAAATGAAGAAATCCATTGTCACACAGACTGAACTTAAAATAATGGCATTAGGAGCAACAAGAGTAGAATGGTTTGATTAATCCTATGATAGGTTAATTGATCATTGAAATAATTGCTAGTTGCAGATCATTTTTACTTTAAAGGTTTAGAAACAACAATGTCCATGATTTGACTTTGTCTTTCAGTGGCATTACGAAAGACTCCAGTCAGTGTCTCCTCAGTGGATAAACCCAGTCAAGGCCCTGAGGTACTGCAGAGGCCTACGGACACGCCTACAAGAGCTGCAGACACAATCACCAGACCCACAGAGCCTCCGCCCAAAATCCCACAGCCAGCTGAGAGGCCCCAGCCCGGCGAGATTCCATCCAAACCCCATGTCTTAGACCTGCCTCCTAAGCCGCAGTTATCTGACCTTCCCCCAAAACCACAGTTATCCGAATTACCCCCCAAACCCCAACTTTCTGATCTGCCCCCTAAACCTCAACTGAAGGATCTTCCACCTAAGCCTCAGCTCCAAGACCACGCCTCAAAGCCCGCTGCATCTGTGTCTGCCGAGTCCACACAGAAACAGCCACCATTAGAAGAACCGGCACCCAAACCGCAGCTATCTGAAGCCCAGACGCCTAGCCAGCAGGGGGAGCTCTCACCCAGACAGGCCAGCGAAGACACTAACGGTGCACCGGCAGGTGCAGTGGAGATGCCTGTCCCTCTGCCACGAAAGATAAACATGGTGAGTCGCAGACATATATGATGTGTGCAAGTCATAGTTCAGCGAGAAATAAACTTTTGCCCTCATAGATTCCAGAGTAATGTATAAACAGTGTAATGTAAACAGTGACCAGAGTAATGTATAAACAGTGTAATGTAAACAGTGACCA
>JBBJLR010000013.1:15435755-15448702 GCA_037577145.1 Brachypetersius gabonensis | reverse complement strand
GTGTGCTGGAGGTAGGATTCGAACCGGTGACCTTTTGGTCCGGAGGCAAGTATCCTACCACTAGGCCACCACCATCCAGTCATGATGCAGATCAGGTGCTAAAGATTTTCTAGTGGTAAATATACAGTGTGATTCCATCTTGCCTAATGCTACTTTTCTTGCCAAATAATGGGGTTGCAGACCAAATAATGGGGGGCAACATGGTATGCCCGTTCTCCAAAGCGAGCTTGAATGAAATAAAAATAAATAGGTCTGTTACATAGTAGTTAGCTCTATTGGTTGCACTCAGACCAGTGATGTAGCAACAGTCACATTAAAAGATTTTTGAACAAAAGTTATTGGGTAACTTTGATTGCAAAGGTATTAATCGGCCTCCGTTCAGCATCGCATTAAACGTCCAGGCTTATGATGATACGATGACAGTAATCATGCGATGTAAACCTGCCTTAAGGTGACAGAGCTGGCAGGAAAACGCTATAAAATTGTTGATAGTGCTTTCTATTGGTGATTTCGTGTTTTCTTTTGGTTGGAAGTCTTTTGTTCCAGAGGTTGTAGCCATTGGGTGAATGCCTGAAATCCTGTCTGGGAGTCTTTGTGTGTGTGTAGAGTAAGCAGTAATTGTGTCAGGGAGGGAGAAGTAGGAGTGAAGATATTAAAGCTTGTCCAGTCACGTCAGGGGAAGCGTGTTCTCACAGGCCCCACAGCCGTCCTGTTCCTGCTTGTGGCATTTTTCCACGCTGCTTTGCTGGAGCTCAGTGAGGCGTCGAGAGGCAGCAGAGGATTGGACAGGCCCACTGTAAATAATAATACAGAAGTCTTGTTGCTAGAGACTAAAGGGAGCCAGAAAGCCACTGGGATATGCAGAGTAAGATGAATTAAAGATAAAATGTGCAAAAGGCTGCCAACGCCCACTTATACACAAGTGGATGTGTGCATTCATGTATTATACACAAACAGGAAAAATAAGAGGAAACAAATCATTACATTCCTCATGCCCTCCACATTAAAGGATCTTGAAGCATCATGTTAAAAGAATAGGCTTGGAGCCTGATTGTATGTGCAAGAAATGCTTTTTACTTGGATGGGGGTAATAGATCCAAATGTGACTCCGGTAATCTGATAACTGCCACAAATCAGATTTAGATATGATTCATCCAAAGTGTTTATATGAGCAGAAGTGATCTGATCATGGGTCTGTAGAAGTCAGATCATATACAGCCTGCCAGCAATCTTTTTTGGGAGAAGTTGCCAAAAAAGTGACAGTTCTACAGTGGACTGTTTTACAGTCTCAGATTATTAGCCTTTTTTGTGTATTCCTAGAGAAGAGGTCTTCAACTCTACCTTGAATTTTTTTTTTCTTGAAAACAATTTCTGGTCCAGCAGCAAAGAATAATGACCTCTTGGACAAACAGCATCTAAATCCGTTGGAACTTATGCTTTATCTGTTTAGCTATAAAGTCAGTTTTACTCCATTGCCGTCTGTAAAATCTGATTAATAGGAGTAAAAGAATTGTCCTGCATACACCTGAAGCAGTGGGTAGATGTGTCTATGGGTACTGCATACATTAAAACTTCTGTATGAAAACATTTTTCTCTCGATTCTCTATTATTTCTGTTATTTATTTTCTATATTTTCTATATGAATGTTTATCTCATGTGTGTAGTATTTTAATAGAGGTCTGCAGAATGAAGACATTTTAAGCATATAAAATAAACATGTATTGTGTATCATATGGGTAGATGATCATACTGGTGTGCTTAAAAACCTATTTCAAAATGACTAAGGTGTCATTTTTATTAAGATCTGAGTAGGTGTGAACAAAAGGTGTGTCTGTGAACTGTTTACACAGGATGCTTGTGCCCTAGTCTTGTGTTCTGTCCGGGTGTTTGGGATGTTTGTGTTCTCCCTGGAGTGACATGCCTGACTCACCTCATGGCTTTTTAATTAAAACCTGAGTTGCGTGTGCGCGTGTGTACATGTGTGCGTGCGTGTGTCTCTGTGTGTGTGTGTGTGTGCATGTGTGTGTGCGTGTGTGTGTCTGTGTGTGTGTGTGTCTCTGTGTGTGCATGTGTGTGCGTGTGTGTGTGTGTGCAAAGAAAAATAACTACACAATGCATGCTTTCCCTAGAACTGTAACTGAGAAGTACCTTTTAATATGTACTGCAACAGGCCAAAACATGTCCTGTGTACTTACATACATGAGGGCAAAAGAACTGTAAGTTTCTTAAAGAAAAAGGAACTGAATATATAAAAAATGACAGCAGAGCATTTTTAGATTAAATATCAGTTCTCAGCGATCTTTAACATGAGAAAGAAGACCATCCTCTGATGTTCTAATAAATGACGTCACCATCCATGAATCCTTGATCAAAGCTGTGCTGTAAGGCCTGTGTGGCAGGAACTTGAAGACAATACTAATGATTTAATTAGTCTATTCAATAAATTAGCTTTTAATGTCACTCCACTGAGAAACACTAATGTTATTAATGACAAAGACATGAGAGTTTTGTAGTTTCAGAATTTCTGTCAAGTTTGCACATGGGCTCAGACGTGTGTGTGTACATCCACTAGCACCAACCTGTCAGACACCACTGCCGGCTGGTACCACTTTTCTTATGAGGCTGCTGAGGTGAAACACCATATGCACATGCTAACAGACCTGTGTGTGTGTGTGTTTGCACATTGCTCTATGATCGGTAATCATCAATAATGATCACTTGCCTCACTAAAGTAATATGTACCCCTAGAGCCAGTCCCAAGACTAAATGATATTTCTTCATAGTTCTCAATATAACCCCCTGATTATTTATTTCGATGTTTGATGTTGTCATGAAGTGACATTGTTTGATATTACACAGATCAGCCATAAGATTAATCCACTTGCCTAATATTGTCTAGGTCCCCCTTGAGCTTACAGAACAGCTCTGACCTCTTTGTGGCATGAACTCCACCAGATCTCTGCAGGTGCTGTGGTCTTCACTGAGACGTTGTTAGCAGTCCTGTAGTGAGGTGGAGCCTCCATGGACTGGACTAGGTTCCCCATCACATCTCACAGATCAACAGCACCTTGAACTCTTTTCAGTTTTGACACTCTTATCCGGAGCGACTCACCATCAGTTACAGGGACAGCCCCCTGAAGGAACTGAGGGTTAAGTGTCAAGTGACGCAATGAAAAAGGCCACTGCCATTAAGGAAGACGGTTGTTCTTGATTTTCAGTGATGTTTAGGTAGTTGGTCTGTGTCAAAGTGACATCCACATGAATACAGGACCCAATGCACATGGACACAGCTGTTCACTTCAATGAGCTGCCGTTTGGGTCAAGCCCGCAGATGCACACAGCAAAGAAAAGATTTAGAAATATAAACATTAAAAATATAAAAATGTAAAATCATAGAAGTTGTAGCTTTAGAATAGGGTTAAATACAACAGAAGAAACAGTATGTGCATACTTATAAACAGCCGAGATATGGGTTGCACCAGGAGTGTTAAAATAATATGTGGAATATTGCACTAGATTAGGGGTCACCAACCTTTTTGAGACTGAGAGCTACTTCACGGGTACTGAGTCATACGAAGGACTCCCAGTTTGATACACTAGAACAGAGTTTACCTAAACTGATCAAATCCTCATGTATAATAAACATGTTTTAAATGCTTTTTTTTTTTAGATATTGTCATTTTCAAATCTACATAAACGCAAATGTGATTAAAGAGGAATAGCAACAGGATCAAATAAAATGTTAGACGCTGCTCACTGGTGAGTTGTACTGTTTTTAGAACAGCGGGCTGCTCATGTGGTCCTTGGGGGCACCACGCGGGCACCACATTATGTATGTGTGTGTGTGTATATATATATATATACATGTGCGTGTACAGTACAGGCCAAAGGTTTGGACACACCTTCCCATTCAATGTATTTTCTTTATTTCCACTATTTACATCGTATATTCTCACTGAAGGCATCAAAACTATGTGTGTGTGTGTGTGTGTGTGTGTGTGTGTGTGTGTGTTTACAGTGAGCCTTGAAATTATTCATACCCCAAGCAAATTTTCACTTAAAGTTGATTGCATTCAACCAGCAATTCAAACTTAGACGGGAAATGGCATAGGTGTATGCAAAAACATAAAAGCTGAGAAGTGTTTTTTTCCTCAATGATGTCTTTAGTACATCTTTGTATTATGTTTTTGCAGACACCTGTCATTTCCCGTCTAAATATGACTTGCTGGTTGAATAAAATCAACTGTAAGTGAAAATTTGCCTGGGGTAGGAATAATTTCGATGCTGAGTGTGTGAGTGTGTGAGTGTGTGAGTGTGTGAGTGTGTGAGTGTGTGAGTGTGTGAGTGTGTGAGTGTGTATACACACACAGTAACCCCTCCCGAAGTTTTCTGAGAAGTTTTTATGCGGAAATCCCCAACAATAATGTGGAAACAGCACATTTTTAAAAACATTTTTTTGTGTGCAATAAATATATATTTTTTGGATGTTTTCACGCAGGGGGACTTTTTTTTCGAAAGGAAGCACACCAGGATTGAGCCCCAGCGCTCCAAGCACGATTTCACCGTGGTGCAAGCACTTAGACACTTCAAACTCCCTCATTTGTATTTTTAGTCCCAGTAGATCAGGGGTTATTCCCTGAAAACCTTTCACCTCACCGCGGTGTCCCAATACTTTTGTCCCGCGACCTTCCGGGTTGCATATCTTGGGAAAAGCGGGGGTTACTGTATATTGTACAAGTACAGCACTAATAAGATTGCATAGCTTGTACAGGAGGTAGTATTCTGAGTGAGATGACATATTGAAATATTGCTTACATTGTTCAGAGTGTACAGCATCAGTGGAAGTAGTGTGTAGTATGTAGCAGGCTGTGAAGCACCGTGTGGGGTGGTAGTGGCCTAGTGAGTAACACTTTTGCCTGTGAACCCGATGACCACAAAGTTGCAGGTTCAAACCCCCACTTTCTACCATTGTGTTACTTGACACTAAACTCTCAGTTCCCTCAGGGTGACTGTCCTTGTAACTAATGATTGTAAGTTACTGTGTGTTCTGACACATTTCTGCCAGAGTCAGGGTTCACTTTTGTGCTACAACAGCTGAAAATTTGGCCCTGTTTAAAGTCGCTGTTTATCAGTTTTAAGAACTGACCGTTCACTTGCTGCCTAATAAATCCCACCCCTTTTACTGGCAGAGATTATTACTGTTATTCGTTTCAACTGGTTGTTATGTGGCTGACCAGTGTGTGGTAAAAGACATGTCCAGGTGCCTGATACCACACGTGGCTGCTGCTTTTGTTTGACATAATTGGAAGTGAAACTCTTATGCTCAAGTAAAAAGTGGTGACCGCTGAGTGACCAGAGTGAGTCAGAGAGGTGTCGCATGCACCCTGCAGTTTCTGAAGCAGAAAATAGCAGAAACACCAACCACAGAGCCATGAGCATGCAGTCCAAAACCAACCCATCCTCATAGTTCTGCAGGCCAAGTTCCTTCAGCCTTTAGTAGAAATGTAGCTGCAGGATCACTTCTTGTCCACAAAGGGGCACCAAAACTTCACCAAATACCATCCACATAAAATACCATTCACTCCTGCCTTAAACCTGCCTGTGTGAAACGCCAGTCTTGGGACTGGATGATATTTTCAAGGTCTGGCGAATTTTCAAGGTTAAACACAGTAAAAACACATGTGCCCATTTGTCTTCAGTGCTAATATTAAATGGGGGGATGGAGGGGGGTCTTTGTTTCTTTCCTGGGGGCAATAATGTGTCCTAAATAACCATGATTCCATTGGGACGTATTTGCTGGGGTGTATGTGGGTGCACAGAAGTGGGGGGGGGTTGGAGGGACCATGATGGGGTTCAAGTAAAGTTCAGATGTGCTTCTGAGCAGGTTATTCGAGAGAGACGAGGCCCAGAAGCAAGAGACTGTTTATGTCTGCACATCTAAAGCTACAGCATCTGCCTAAGGCAAGAGAAAAAAGAACAAGGCTCTGAAAATGCTCTGAAGTGGATGTGACAGGATTGAAGCTACTATAGTATCAGTGTATAATAACTAAATAAATAATTAGTACAGTGATGCTTGGTCGCTCAGTTTATATTGATATTCAGCACTACTGAATTTTATTGTAAGCTGTACTTAAACCTAGTTTGTCATTTGTAAGGTGCATCAGGCTGTTATGGAAGAACAGTTCAGAAAATGTTTCTAACCAGTTTCTTTATGGTTCTGTCGGGTTTGCATTGACCGTATTGGGCCGTCACAATAGAAGCAAAAAGGTAAGAGTTTAATTAAAGCTAAATGTCTGACTTGTAGGACAGTTCTTTCAGTAGCAGCTCTGAGGAGACTTGTGTCTATTTATTATTAAACAAAACAACTAACAGTCATCCATTAACATAACTACTAAACTTTAAAATGAGTTAAATTAATTGAAGCACTTCACTTAAGATAAACATTCGAAAGTGATCTGTCATGTTGAAAGTACTGAAACACTCACTAATGTAACATTACTCAATGAATGTGCTTTCAGGCTTTGGTACAGAACGGGATTCATTCATAATTTCCCCCCGATGTCTGATCCAAGATCCAAGTCTGCTCTCCAGTGGAGTCTGTCACTCCGTCTCTGACTCACTGCTGAGGCTTGAAGGCTGAGGCAGAAGATTCCAGAGTTAGCCCTTTTGCTACAGCTGTCTAGCACCACCCTTCTGTTTTTACTTTTTTGTCGTAGGCTAATGCTTTTTGTTATTTTTTCTGGGTGAAAGAGAGACTTCCGGACACTCACTCAGTGCTTCACCACTACGTCGCGCTGGCAGACTGACCCCTACGGCTGCCCGTCAGCAGGGAAGGGGGTGTTTTAGGGGAAGTGATGCAGAGAGTGTCTGTGTGTGTTTGTGTGTGTGTGTGTGTGTGTGTGTGTGTGTGTGTGTGTGTGTGTGTGTGTGTGTGTGTAAGCAGGACGATGCCAGAGGACATAACGGCGCACACTCTGAGAATTCCCTCCTCCGGAAGACGCTGACACCAGTATGAGTTCACTGCAGCCCCTAAAGAGAAATTAGCTGTCCTCACATCAGACATCCTCACTGTTATTAACATAGAAGTTTTTTCTGCTCACATAAACACTCAGGTTTGAGATATGTGACAAATCAAACACAGATTGAGGCTCATCTGTGTGAATAATGTGATGCTTTCAGTACTTAAAGCAGCGGTCGGGCAAAACAATGTGAAAATAAAAACAATAAACTACACACAAGTCACCTAAAGCACACCTAAATCTCATCAATTTCTCAACGTAATTAAAACTAAATGTGTAAGTGAAAATGTAAGAAAGGAATTCAGAGTGGTTTGGTGTGAAACCCTTTCTAGAGGTTCTACACGAAATGGTTATGAATTTGCTGCTTGATGTCTGAGTCACTGTAATTTTGATTTACTTTGGTTTTAGCTAAAAAATCTCTATTTTTCTATCCAGTAATGGTGGAAAGGCACATGCAGGACATTTTCAGCCAAAATAGTCCCCCACCGGTTTTTCTCTTAATCTTTACCGTTTGTGTTGGAGACATCATGACCTCTGTGTCCCGCCACCACTGTAAAAACATCTGACTTGGCACAACCGTTTCATTTCGAGCCTCCCTGATTCAACCCACTCTCATAAACTCATAACAGTCTGGCGCCCTTTGTTCATTGTTAAAGGCCTCAGACTTCAAATAAGCATATTTAATTTGCAGCATTTGTCAAAATAAATCTCAATGAAATATTTGCTTCTGAATTATGTAAATGATATAAACTTGATTTAAAGGCTTGACCCTTTGAACCCCAGGCTTATTATTCAGTTTTCAGTCTTAAAACTGTTTTAAATTAACCGTTTTACATTAAAGTGTTGATTCATTTACATTTATGGTAAATTTCAAATGAAGGAGCAGTAATGCTGCATAAATAACTGTTTCTGGTCAAATATTGAGGCCACATTCATGCATACTGTCAGATTAGATCTTGCTCTGTCAGCTGTCAGTTCGTCAAATATCAGATATTCGTCAAAAATCAGATATATCAGATATAACTGCTTGTTTATATTTAAGATGGCTTCATTAATAACTAGTAATAAAGTCATTTGAAACCATACCTAAACCCTTTATAAGGCAGTCCTTTTGTAATGTGATCTCCAGATGGTTTGCTGAATGTTGCTTTACTTGTTTAGGGTTTGTGTTTCATATTGTGTGTTCAGGGATGGGTGTGTAAGTGCTGCGGTGCCAGTAGGTCGGCTGAGGGTGTAACACTAACGCAGTGTGGCACGGCTCTGGGCTGAATCTGGGTCAGGAAGGGGCGCTGCCTCTCTCTCACTGCACTGCAGCAGCCTGGCACTGCAGAGCCCCGCCCCGCCTTGCCTCGGCCCATGTGACTCCAGTCTCCACTGTGTGTGTGTGTGTGTGGGGGAGTGAAGGGCGGGCTCATGTGCTGGGCTGTAGTATTTGTAGTAGAAGGGTGGGCACGTGGCCACACACGCTGCTCTCCACGCTGAAGCATGCTGATCTTGCTGCAGTGGGTTGGTCTGCATGCCGTCACCGCGCCCACACCCAGAAACACTAAATCCCTTCCCTCTTCGCACCCCAAAATCCCTGCCTTTCCAACACAGCTTTGATGCACTTCCTTATAAAAGGCTTGCTGGGGGTTAAACACGACCCCCTCCTCACGCATATGTCATTTACTAATAAATACTTTGTTTGCACTGCTTATAAACTGCAAGACAAACGCATGCTTGGTGACATTGTTGCATCAATTTTTTTTTCCTGCTTATGTTGCCTAATAAGGACTTGCACATCATTTTATGTCCATACTAATTTATCAAGTGCTGGACAGCCAAGAGTTGCTATAAAAAGATCTTTGAAAGAAGCCTTTAAATGCGAAGCTTTTATGCATCCTTTTTCTGTCAGCAGTCTTTTTCCTGTTTTGAAACCTGCATCGCTTTGAAGTACAAGAGTCATTATTCATTTATTCATGTTCTTTTAAGATGCTGAGCATTATCTTCTGTATTCCTGCTCTGCTCCCATTGGCTGCTGGTGTGATTTTGGTTCTGAGAGCCGGTTTTGGCTCCATGGAAACAGCAGAATGATCGGAGCCAATCAGAAGACAGGGTGGGTGAGTTGTAGTCAAATGAGCAGGAGCCCTGGATTTGGAGTGTAAAGCCGACAGAGGGCTTTGGGGGGTCGGACTCGCACATACACTAATCGCTCCCCGTGGTTGCTGGAATATGCAGCACCATAAGGGCTGGTAGCTCCGAGAGAACGCACCTCCACACAGCACTCACAGGGAGTGTAGGTCAAACCTATTTACCCACTTTTACTTTTTCTGCACATGCTCTATTTCCTTCAGCTGAACTCCCCCTTACAGTGATAGTCGTACAGTTTCCTTCCTCATACAGTGCTGTGCAAATTGTTGAAAGCCGTTTTACTCAGCGTGCGATGGTGTGTCTTTCTGCTAGAAAAGTAAATGTAAATGCAAACAAACACAAAAGCAGCAAAAGATATCAGTACTGACTGGGTTCCTTTTACCTGACTGGACTGATGTTGTTATTAAGGCAAGGAGGACACCTAACCAACTAGAACATGTTGAATATAAATAATCAAATGAATGCCTGAATGTATGTTGAAAGAGGACGTTAGAGCTGGAAAGTGATAGGAAGCACTACCAGCCAAAACCACAGGTTTTTACCACTTATTCATTTATTTCATAAACTGCATATTTTTATTCTTGTTAATCATTGCAAAGTTGAAAATATATATAGGTTTCTATTATAACAATGAGAGAATCTGTAACAGTGCAGGTCTGACATCCTATTAACTGGTTGTGTAGAGATGCAGGGTCAAATTCTAGACTGCCCTTTAACTTTAAACCCCATTGGCTGACACTTTGGGTTCTGTTGGGTCAGTAGTGGTGAATAGAAAAATGGCACTTTCTGGCTAATTAAAGGTATTCAAATGGTGAACAGACTGCAAGTTTATTTGTTAGCCAACAATGTTGAGTGTATTTTTAGTCAATTTTAGGTGACTAATAAAGTAATAGAGTAATTCCAGATCAGAAATTCCATAGTTCTGGTGTCTTCATTCTATTTTGCTAAAATGTGAAGAACAGTGAGACTGAGCTCTTCTATAGAAACTCCTTGAGCTGCTCTGGCCAGGCTGCTGTTGCGGTTTCAGTTGGAGATCAGAAGCTACAGAGCTAAGCTCTCCATATCACCGCCTACAAACAGCTCACTGTCTCGGATAGAAATGACTCCAGATACAGACGCCGTTGAGGACGGTTGATTTCACGGAACAGGATTGTACTATTTCAGGGTGGAAAAACACCACTGATTCCTTTACACCCATGAATGGAGTTAGAACAGGACTGGACTGTCGCTATAGATCGTATTGAAAGAACTACTTTAGAGCGCTACACTTTCAAGTATGAAAACAACACCAGTGGTAGAAATCAGTGAGGCCAGAACTGAGAGGAAATTAGCATTGTAATTAAAAATGTGAAAATGTTAATAAGTAAGAATATCTAGAAAGGCAGAAACTTAAGATGGTCAAAGCCAGTCTTTAGACTAGATGGTCTAAGCACCTCAGGGCAGTGACAGTTCGCTTTCCTTCCCATTTCTTTGAGACACCAAAGAGAGAGATGTTGAGAGATAACCAACATTATGTAAAAGAGAAATAGCAAAAAAAAAAAGAAAGTAAAGGTTTCCCTGTTGAAAAAACACTTTGTAAGGAAAATGAGTTTCTTCTTGCTTTATATAAACTTTTAAGTTCTTACTCTGTATAAATTAGCTGAGCTTGGTGCTCCAACACACCTGCGGTTAGTTGGTGGGTTTAGTCGGTGTGTTGGACTCTGGTCCTCCAGGAGTGGAGCTGGACGTGCTGACTGCGGTGTGTGTGTGTGTGTGTGTGTGTGTGTGTTTGATGAGGAGGCTGAGGCTGTACTGGTGCACCTGCCTCTTTCTGCAAGGCCTTGAGCAGATGTTCTGTGTTCATGCTTGTGTTTATGGCCAGATGTTTGCCAGTACGGGTGGGAGAGGCTGCCTGGTTTTGCCGACTGAAGTTATTTCAAGTTCCGTAAACTGCCCAGACCAGTGTTTGATTCTAACATGTTCCTAATTCATTCTACGCACCCACATACACACATCACACACCCAAACACACAACAAAGCTTTGATTCAAACCCTCAGCAGGAGACTGAGGCATCACTAATCCGTCTTCCTCTCATCAGGTTTCTGATTGGACGGCATGGGGAATCTGATCAAGGTTCTGACGAGGGACATCGACAACAATGCTGGGAACTTTTTCCTGGACTTTGAAAGTAAGTATGTGTTCATCCATCGCCTCTGTGCCGAACACACAATGCCTGTGTAATTGTTTGGGTGAATAATAGAGCACTGCCCCTTTTCTGCTCAGACGCCCAGCCCACCGAGGCAGAGAGGCAGCTGTGGGAGAAGGTGAATGAGGTTCTGGTGGAGGCGATGAGCATCCTGAAGGACCTGCAGTCTTACAGTGGAGCAGGAGAAGCCATCAGACAGGTGAGAGGACCTCCTCTTTTACTCACAGGTGGAGCTGTTTCAGACCGACAACGATGCCAAGAAAACACATCACATCACATTCATTCATTCATTTAATCAAAGAGAATTGCAGTTTGAGGAAACACTCAAGCTTCAGGATGGTGTGGGAACCTGAGGAGAGTACCAAGATCTATAAGAAACATGTACAGGAGGCTGTTTGCCCCAAACGCCTTTGTTTTTATAGGCTTTGAAATGTTTGTTTCATGCAGTCTGTTTGTGTATCTTTCTCAGTATATGTCTGTCTGTTAAACAATCAGTCTATTGATTTATCTTTATATCAGAACATGTCTAAACATATCTGTCTGTTTATCTCTGTGTCTGTCTGGCCTGTCTGTCTGTACTGGATAGAAACAATTTTCTTAATTTAAAAGATCAGTTTCCTGTTGTTTGAAGAATTCCTTTTGTCGATCGACTGCATCTGTATCACACCATCACTTACAGTAGAGAAGAATTTCAGCATGTTTCAACCTGTTGACTTCACTGGTCTATTAAAAGAAAACTACAACTATTATATTTTAATTGTACCGTTTCTTAGGATGAGACAGGCTAAAGAAAAGGGATTTTCTTACCAAAAATCTCATTATTATTACTAAAGTTCCAACCCTGGAGCAACACAGTAAAAAAGCTGTTCTCATCACTTCACCACTGTCCCTCAATGTCTCTGTTTTCTAATATCCATGCATTTTTAGAACACATTTTGACTAAATAATTCATGAATGTGTTCCACAAACATAGATTTCATAAATCCTGATGGACTTTATTAGCCACCCGATGATTAATTAATTGATTTAGATTTTCAGTGGAAACATGTTAAAATGGCTTTATCTGTACAGATGTGGCACCTGGAGATTAGGTAGGAAAGGCTGGAGTACTCCTTGAAGGGCGAGTTCATTCCTGGAAGCCATCGTCTTTGCAAGCTTTAATCTTTTCCCTGCTTTAACACACTTGAGTCAGCTCCTGAGATAATCAGCTGATTCATCATCGTGAGTTAGATCAGGGCCTTGCAGTAACACCGATTTAAAGAGAGAACCTTTTCCTACCCGTCCATTCGGGTCTTGGAAAGTTATTTTAGGAAGCCAGTTGTAAATTGGGTATGAGATGACACACATCACCCCTGTCCAGTCTTAGTCCTTCTGTGCTGTTAATAGAGACTGTTTTCTCCAGGCCATACAGCATCCGAGTGATGAGCAAGTGCAGGAGAAGGCCTGGGCTGCCGTGGTCCCGCTGGTGGGGAAGCTAAAGAAGTTTTATGAGTTCTCTTTAAAGCTAGGTAAGAACGTTTTTGTATCTTACTGTGTGCTCGCTCTCTCTCTCTCTCTCTCTCTCTCTCTCTCTCTCTCTCTCTCTCTCTCTCTCTCTCTCTCTCTCTCTCTC
>JBBJLR010000013.1:15416087-15435655 GCA_037577145.1 Brachypetersius gabonensis | reverse complement strand
CTCTCTCTCTCTCTCTCTCTCTCTCTCTCTCTCTCTCTCTCTCTCTCTCTCTCTCTCTCTCTCTCTCTCTCAGCATTGTAGGGAAATGACAGTAGGTGTATGTAAAGCTTTGAGAGGTACTACATACATAAAGAGAACAGCAGAGAAAAGGGGCTAAAATGCTAAATATAATTACCAAAGATGGGTATATATTATTATAGCTGAATACATGTTATCGGCTAAATGTCCCTGTAGAAAAGTTAAAGCGTGTAAGTGATTTCTCTCAGGGCCGCGTGGTCCACTAACCCACTTTGCGTGTTTATTGGATAACTCAGCGGCTAGGCTGAGCTACTCACAGTCCTGAGGCGAAGCTTGATTTGATGTGATGGACAGTGACGTGAAAGCTGATCTCTGCTGCTGAATGATTCATCTGCGCCTGATCAAGGTGCATTAGAGGAACTCTTGCGTCAGCACCTAGCTAAAGAGCAGTTACACAATCTTTGTCGGCCTCTGCCTCATCCCTTTCATTTTTATCCGTCTATCTATGACTCGTTAAACACTGGCCTCTCTCAGCAAAGTGTTTCCTCTTTTTCACATTTATTCAATCGTCTTCATTTATCAGCTTCATATTCACGTCTTCAAGTAGTTGAATTCCCTCTTTTC
Organism: Brachypetersius gabonensis; assembly: GCA_037577145.1. Classification (NCBI taxonomy): domain Eukaryota; kingdom Metazoa; phylum Chordata; class Actinopteri; order Characiformes; family Alestidae; genus Brachypetersius; species Brachypetersius gabonensis. The sequence continues at coordinate 15,435,013 of JBBJLR010000013.1, read as the reverse complement.
AACTGAGTATTAATTGGATTTCTAAGTCACTGCGTCGTGGTGGTATGTACAGAATTGTGTTGCGATTAATTCTGTTATGATTATCATGTTCTTGTTTGTGTGTGGATGCTCGTGTGGGGGATGCAGCCGCAAGCCAAACAGCAATGCACCATAATTGGATTAACACGCACTTCAGCTCAGGCAACCCTCTGTTACCTCATCATCACTGACGCATCGCTCTCATCAGCTCACTCGTACTCACGCACACACACACACACACACACACACACACACACACACACACACAGGCCTGGCAGCAAAATGAATTAGACAAGGGCGCAAAGAACTTATCGAGGGGGCACAATTGCCCTCACCCATATAAGTGGCTGGCACTGCAGGCTTATTTGTTCGTATAACCGATCATTACACAACAGCTGTCTTTCTTCAGGCTTTATCATTGCATCACATTAGGTGGTGAAGTATGACAGCCTGGTAACGAAATGGAAAAATGGAAAAATTACACATACCAGCAGTATTTACCAAGTATAACTGTGGTATTTCTCAGCAAATACAGCTGTAAAAAGCACCAGCTCTACACTTCACACTTCCATACACAGCCTGGTGGAACAGTAGTATTGGCGCAGATGAAAGACAATGTAGAGGTCATGTATGTTTTACAGACTTCCCTATTGGTGATTAACTTCCTGATAAAAGATTTGTATTGTAGTCATTTCAATTTGTGCTGTCTTTTTATGCATATCTGCAGTGGCCAGAAGGATGGCCTTGCATCTACCGGTCATTCCTTGGTCTTGCTTCTGCCCAACTGCTCTCAACTTGGCCTTGAAAACAAATCTCAAACTGTTAGAACAAACTACATGTTGGTTATCTTTGTTGCATTTATTTCTTATATATCTCTTGGATAGCATCAATCAAATGGTTTGTTTTCATTTTAGTTTGAGGTCTAGATTAATCTCAGTCTTAAACCAGCACAGAAGATAACATGCCTAAACTTATGTTTATTGTTTGTATGTGTGTAAACATTCATATCATTTAAAATGGCATAACTCAAAAAGTTGAGAAACTCTGTTTTTGCTGGTCTATCAGCTTGATCAAACTAACAGCCTGGTCCAACCTGGTCTGTCAGCCTAAATTCTCTGGAAATCCAGCTGATCACATGTGACAGTCTTAAACTAGCCGGAATGAGCTTTAAAGAGTGGCTTAGAACGTCCAAAAGCAACTTTGCTAAGTCGGCAAAAAAAATCCCTCCTCTCATTTGTTCATAATTGCTACCAGTTAAAATGTTTATGGTGAAAAATGTTCTTTAAGGTCCTCTTTTGTGGAAAGTCCATAATGGTCGGTCAGCACTAGTCTTCAATAGTTGTTACAAAGCTTTGAGGTGTGTTTTGGGTCATTATTCTGCTGCAATATGAATCCCTCACACAGGAATTTGTATATAACTTCACTCTTTGTCAGGGTCAGTTTGATTCTATAGAGATTTCCACAGTATGCAAAGACTTTACTGTCATATTGATGCACTAACCATAACTCTAACCTTGTTCTTTCTCTTTACTTAAACCCTTCTGTTACCGCCAGAAATCTCTAACCTGTCAGTACATTGAACTTATTCCAGTATTCTCATCTGCCGTGTTTTAAATATTTGCACTTTTGCTGCACTTTTAATTTTCTTTAATGTATTCTTTTACTTCTTTGATGCCTCTCAGTAATCTAATGTCAAATGTTTGCATGTCTTAGACCATGTCAAGCGTTTTTGCCTTGTTTACTTTGCTGAGAAGTGGTTAAGAGACTGCTACTTGTCTTTTGAGTGTGTGCCTGATTTGTAGATTTGAAACAGGACCGCAGGCATACATGCATTTTTAGAACCTGTTGGTGTGTGTTTATGCCAATTTCCTCACCATCACCGATTCACACAAACGCTTGTCGAGGCTAAACGCCGCCCCCTATGAAGAATATTGTGTGTAGTATATTATGAGTGAGTCAATAATTGAGGCTTTGCATTTCTTAAAAAATGTTTTCATTGTTATCAAAAAACTTTTTTTGAAGTAGTTGTAGATATTAAACCATATGGATATACTGAACCCCCTCTTGTCTGCTGTCTGGAGGCCTTGGGTTGCCCCTTTATTCTTGGGTGTCCTCCAGCCTTCCTTGCACTGCTTTGTGTCCACCTGTGCATCACTAGTCTCTGCGGCTCTGACCTGGATATCCTGGTTGGTATTTGTACCTCTAGACCACAGATGCATGGCATCCACCAATGAGCCACAGGATCTCATTAGTACTGGCTGGTGATTTTTCTGGTCAGTGCTCCCTCCAAAAGCCTTTACTCTGACCAGGACTCAAACCACTCACCCCATGATTATGAGGCAGGTTTTTTACCAGTGAGCCACCACCTGCCACAGCAAGCTTGTGGTTTTGGTGATATTTGTTCTTTTGGTAAAAACCAAACAGTTACCACAAAAACTCTTGATTCCTAACATTACTGGGATAAAGAAGCAGAAGATACAAACAGTGGCATTCTGTCCAGAGGAACTCTAAAGTGTGCCTGATACTTTTTAGCCTTTTCAAACTTAGCTGGTGTTTTGGTTTTCTTTGTAACTCCTCCTTGTCTGTTTAGGGAGGAAGGCCTATATTGTTTTTGCCTCCCCGTCCTCGGATTTCACCCTCCAGGCAGTTGATTTATGAGAGTCTGAGTCAAGTCTCAAGTCTCTTGGATACAAGTTTGTAGAGAATTTTAGTCTCATCATTTGCTGCAGGCAGCGCATTTCACAAAAGTAACACATACTAAGACCTGTCAGATTCGAAAGCTTCAAATAACGAGTCTTTCAGAATTTCAGCTAGACTGGCTGTTGCTACATCCTAGCCATCTGTTTCAAGTGGTTTTGCTGTGTGTGTTTCTTTGTCCTTATCCTGCAGAGTGAAGGTTTGTCTGTCATGAAAGGCTTATTATTTGAGGCCCAATTGAACCATTGATGCCACTGTAAGCTACAAGAGTGAGCAGCATTTTCTGGCTTAAAGCTGATGTCCTAAATGAATAATTTTTTTTAAAAGGCTGACATTCCACAAGCTCCTCAAGCAAGCCTCAAGTCCAAAGCAAGTAATTTAAGGGCGAGTTTGAGCAGGAGGCAGAGTGGAGGGATTTTACCATAAACCCAAAAGTGTTGATTGGAGCAGGATTTGACTCAAGAACCTTCTGAAATTAGAGCCACAGCTCTTACCAATGAGCCACAGACCTCTCAGACATCGTTCTGATTTTTAGCTTCAACATGAATATTCATACCAAAAAAATCCAGAACTGTTGCAAATATTTATTTTTATACAGATCTCTGCACAGGTTATACGATTAGATCTTATTCAGTCCACATGAGAGCAAACATCAGTTTTTAGCTCTTGACAACATGAGTGAAATTCTTTTACTCTTCGCGGTTGCTAGTGATACAAAGCAAGACATTGTTTGAGACATCATTAGAAACCAGGATCATTTTAGGGAGGGGCAATTAAGGATCTGTACTTGATCAGAACACATGAACTCGATGGCATTTCTGGCCATTCTGGTGTTCTAGGTGTTCTAGCCCAAAACTAGAAACGCCCTCAGCGTGAACAGCCTAACCACACAGCCACTCTTAGATTAGAGATGTTAACTGAAGACACAGACGAAGACACCATTACAACTCTGAACACGCTAAAAGCATGTCTGTAGTTGCTTTATCCATGGTATGTATGGAAACATATGCTGAACAATATGTGGTCAGATATTTTATCAGTTGTAAGATGAGAGCCAAATGAAGTTTCATTTTTATTGATTTTTCTAATATTATTCAATGTACTGTTACTGAAAGCTTCAAAATGAAAACTTTAAAAGGAAAAATGAAAATAAATCAGGTTTGGAATAATTATGTTGGGTGTGAGGGTGGGGTTAGGGTCTTTCTGGCAAGCTAAATCAAATGTCTACAAGGACTAAATTTGGTCACTGTGGGCCACACTTTGGGCTTTCCTGATTTAGAGACTCTAGCACATCTGTTGCTTTCCACAATTTGTGTTCGCCACACTGTAGCTCATCATCAGAGTTCAGTGGCTGATATTTTTGGGTTACAAAATGCTCAGCAACCGCAACATTGCAGTGCCTGGTGCACTCCTACCAGCACCACACACACACTTTGCTTTATAAACACATTTTTTAAAAAAACATAAAAGTCAACTTAGTGCAGTAGCAGGCTATAGACTGTATCCCTTTCACAGTCATGCTGAGAATGTGTGATGTCCAAGCTACTGATGGCACCCAGTGCCCTCTTTTCTAATTAGTCCTTAGTTGCTTGGTAAAAAAGGGTTCTTTTACCCATTCCCTATATTTTGCCATATACTATTAGATCTGATGACTAAACAAATATAATGATTAACTCTTAGTTAGTTGAGATGCATGGCTCCTAGTTCCTAGCTCCTAGTTTGTTTGTTACTGTAGCACTGTAGGCTGAAGTGATTCAGATGAAGGGAACAGAACATGTGAAGAAGTAGGTCATGACCCAATTAGCTGTGACACGTCCTCTAATCTCACATAATCACCAGCCAATCACAGCACTCTCTGGAGAAGAGGCAGGGCAAAGGCTTCAAAGGCCCAGACTCACTTCACATCTCCCTGCTGAGTGCCAAGATTTGTGTTTCTCTGCCAGAAGTTAGGCTAGATGGTGAAAAATACAAGTGGATGTGGTCCAAATAGAAGAGTCCTTGTGGCTCCCCTGAGTTCTGGGACAGTAAAGAAGCAGCCAGAGTTTCACCATCGCACTGTTTATTTAGGTTATCTTAGCAAAGCAACAACTACAACTACATTTTAGGTCATTCTGCCAATCTAAGACTTTTGTCTGTATGTAGGGGTTTGCAACATCTTTAATTTGGATTCTACCACTAAATAAGCCATTTTTGTTGCCTAGAGGTTCTCTGCATTAGTATTACAGTATTCACTGATCTGGCTAAATCTCTATTTTTTTCTTTGTCTAGACAGAACTGTAATATAGTAGCATGGAGTGATTTGTCTGCCTGTCAATTAAATTACATTACATAATCTCCATAACCCTCCCTCTCTCCCTGCTGTCATATCTCTCCTGTAGAGGGCACACAGCAAAACCTGCTGGGATTCCTGACGAGCGCTCGCTGCAGCCCCACACAGCACCTGGAACAGGAGCAGGCTCTGGCACGGCAGTTTGCAGAGATCCTTCACTTCACGCTACGCTTCGATGAGCTCAAGGTGTGTGTGGCTCAGATGAACACCCAGAGGATATCTGCCCATTGACATTGGGTGGGGGGCACCTCTAATCCAGGAGGAATGTAAAAAGGGTCAAGATTTGATTTTTGGTGAAAATGTATAGATTCTACTGAGCTCTAATTCTATGCAAGACAAACTTTTGGCTGAGATGAAATAAGTAACTGTAGCTCACAGACAGGGCTTGCCAACCCTGGTCCTGGAGGTCCTGCAAATTATGATGCTATTTCTTCTTTAACATAACTACAGTACTTCAGCTCAGTGAGGGATTGCTAATGAGCTGACAGCTGTATCAGGTGTTTGGCAGCTGATAAATCCCTAAAATGTTCAGGCCAGTAGGCCTCCAGCACAGGGGGTTGGAAACAGTGTCCTAGAATTTAGAAGAGACTTCCAGTAATGAAAAGGTGAGTGAGTGAGGCTGGGAAAAGCTGAAAGTGTGCGATACAGTAGATATCCAGGAGCAAGATTAAGAAACACTAATCTAAGCCCCTGCCCAAGCAGCTCCATCTGGAGCACAAATGAGCCTGAAAAAGAGCCAGACAGCTGGAGGAGGCTTGTGGTGAATAAAGGAGCAGAGCGATGGAAGATGAATGCAGTGGAATGAGGAGAGTAGCAGGATGGGCATGAGGAAATGCAAAGGGGAGAGAAAGAGTAGGGGAAACAAATGTATGAAAGAGAATGGGAGAAGATCCCAGAGCACTCTACAAGCACAGACGTCTGCTCTGAGACACAAACCTGAAGCTCATGTAGGAGCTTTATCTCGTTCCCTTCAGGGACCACCGTCTTGTTAGCAGGCTCTCTTGAAATGGAAGCTGAGGTACTCACTTCCTTTTTTCAACCTCACACTCTGTAATACTGTGTACATCACACAGAAGAGTGTACCTGAAAAACAACACATTACACAAAGCATAGGATCTCTGCAGCTCATCAGGATCAGTCGTCAAGGTGTTATTATTTTGTTAAACCAATAATATAATAACATCTACTCCAGGGACTGTGGGGTGAACATAACCCAGCTTAAAGGAGAAAATACCAATGAATTCAATGCAAATTTGGACATTCTGCACATACATTGGTATTCCTGTAAGTGCTTTATCGTACATTTGGAAAGTGCATCCCTAAAGAAATAGTTTGGCATGGAATCAAGTTAAACCCAGATAAAGTGCAACAGCCAATACATGTTTAAAGTCCAAATTCTGCTTCCTCAGTTTAACATTTAAAGTACAGTAAAGCGACCCCTTATAGTCACGCATGAGTACAACACAGCATTTAACCCATTCTCCAAACGAAGCATTTTACACTACATAGTTAAATTGCTAACAAATATAAGGAATCAAACACTTACCCAAAACCTTTATATAAACACAGCACTGTGAGAAAGTTTAAGACACAGGAGAAAGTAATGTTTAAAACCCGATTAACTGTGCAGTATGTGCAATTAAGAGGTAATATTAGAATGTATACAAATAATATTAATACAGTAAATAGTGATTTAATGTATGTCTGTGTGTTTGCATCATTCCTAGACTTATCCCCACAAAACCCAGCATTACATTGTAATTCTCACAAAATACCTCAAATACCTGGTTCAGCTCAATCAATGCTTTAGATTTCATTCTATTAAATCAGGAGCTGCTGGAGTTTCACAAATCCAAGCAAAAGCTGAAATCTGGAACTGAGCCTGTGTTCTACTAACTAGCTCATAAAAGGATTTTTTACAAAACAAATCTTGATGTAATTGAATGCTTTCTTGTTTTTGAGCATTTTTTCTAATGTTAACTTGAGTATTTGCTGCCATTAAGTCCCTCACTGCTCAGATAAATGGCTTTAAACAGTTTGCACAAGTGCCAAAGGCAAAAATGTGAGTCATAAAATGAAGAAAACCTCTGTGCTACCAGCATCCTTTCAGACACCAGTAATCTAGAAGCTCAAACTCTGAAATAGTGTTAATGCTTTTTAAGAGATTTTCAGTTAGTTTGCATTACTGTAATACTGGATTACTGTAATGATCTAGAAATTGTTCATTCCTGTGAGATTACACCAGACCCATTTCTAAGCAGGAAGCGTCTTTGTAGGCATGCAGTTTAGGAATGTAAAGTCTCTAATGAGAACCGAAAGTGTTAGTGCTGTCATTTGTTCCTCAAACGCTTGCACCCTCTATTAACCTGAAAACAGGGAGAAGGCAAACACATGTTTTGTTTTCTCCTGCTCTTGTTAATTATAATTATGTTAATTATGTCACATTTAATTGCATGATAATAAAACGCTTGATCCCCCATTTGCTTCCTACTGGGAACCTAATCATGGATCAAACCACCTTGTGTTCATCTAATTTAACAATTGCTCGTTTTGATTTATACATTTATGAAATACAGTAAATTTTAATGAATGCCAGCTTCCCATCACACTTTCATGAAGGCATGTATGTGCAGAGTGAATGTCCAAAGCAGAATCAGTGAAGACCTCATTCAGACATTGTTTTAATTCTCATCTGCTCCTTGCTCCCCTCAGATGACCAACCCTGCCATCCAGAACGACTTCAGCTACTACCGGAGGACACTGAACCGCATGCGCATCAACAACCTGGCAGTAAGGATGGCTTCTTTTTTGATTTCTGCACATTTTTGTTTAATTTCCGACCTGAACATGTTGGGTTGGGTGGGTGGGGTGATAAAACGATTGCGATTAACGGTTCAGTTCCGGCAGATTAACCTGAATGTGTTTTTGTTTGACGGTCCGTTACGCACTTCACTGTCCTTCTTTTCTGTGGAATATTATCCCGTTAATTTCTGGCTAATTTGTGAATAAGCAGAAAGCCCAACCCTTACTAATTTATTTGCTTCATCTAATCACAGTTATTTGAAGGTTTGGAGGATGGAGGTTCCTGGCAGTCTCCAACCTTTTTTGTGCCACGGACCAGTTCCATGTAAAAAAAAATAGATACACTCAGTTTTGCTAGCTTGTGGTCTGAATTATTGATGTACTGCATTACATGGCCAAGGCAAGCAGGATTTTGTTTTGGGTTTTTTTCAAAATAAAAGATCTTTCAGACTATGATGATCAAGAAAATATTTTTTATTTTGTCTTTCTGTGCGGCCCGGGTCCGTGGCCCAGTGGTTAGTGACCTCTGTTTTAGATGATGCTGCCGGTTTCTACAATACAAAAGTGTATCAGTGTAAAGTGTATCATGGCAAAATGTATTACAGTAAGTAATACCTAACTAGGTGTTGGCCCTCTCACGGAGTGATTGCCCCTTCCCTGGTGATGCCATTACCGTCTGTGACAGGAGTTTCTCTGAGAGGGAAGCGCTGCAGTTTCTCCCACAAAGCTAGCCAGCATGGATTACTGTTAGCTGACGTAAGCGAACTGGCACTTCGTGTTCTCCTCCTAAGGTGTTAAGCTGTACAACTGAACACTCAATTTGTAACATGTCGAATAGATACTGTTCTACTCAGAGGAAGAATATCCTAATTTAATGTGACTGTGGAACGTGGGGAGAGTTAAAGATGATAAAAATGGGGAGAAAATTGTGGGAAAAATACCCCAAAACAGGGTGATACTGCTCAGTTCTAATTCAAGTCCTTTTCTTTGTGCACTCTTCTGGAAAGTCCTCTCATTAAAGGAGAGCTTATGTTTTAGTAATGCTCTGCTCCCCAGGGTCAGGTGGGTTAACAAGCGGAGCTCTAACCCGCTTGCCTCCGATCATTAGGTAACAGAGGTCCTGACTCAGTGAAATATTCTCTCATTCCCACCCATTCCAGCGATTCCCTTTCATCCATATACAGTACACAAGCACGCCTGCGCTCCTTTTTTGCTGACGCAGGGCTGAGCATGTGCGGAGCTGGATGAAAGCGAGCGTATGCTAATGGACTCACTCTCATTACCATCCCAAACAGGAGATGAGACAGAGGGAGCGGGGGCTGCTTGACCTTGCCTCCCCAATTAAAAGCTTTCGCAGTCAGGAATAATTATCGCCAGCCCCCATCTAATGAAAGGCAAGCTTTGGCGTTGTAGCAGCGTGCACTGGGCAGTCAGGACATGTCTGCATGTTGAGTGCGTATTAAAAAAGGATTTACATTCAATTTGCAGCACAGACTAATGAATGGAACACTTCAGGTCAGCTGAATGTGCTTTTTCAGCACATGCTGAGTCCTGGCTGGCCTCTAGCCCTGAGCCCATCTGCATGATTAACTGCGTGGGACACTTTTTAAGTCATATTTTACACATTTTAATTTTTCTGCCCATTTATCAGCAGCATATTCTTAAGTACTTTTCTTACTTGCACTACCTCTATCAACACTACCTCTGGTTCAAATGCAGCTTGACATGGCGTCTTCTAATCACAGGCCATGAGACAACACAACTAAACTTCTTATGAGAATTCTCCTCTCTTTCTGTGCAGTGATATCCAGTTTTTCATTATATATAAAATTGTGAGCATTAGAAGTATCTGGTTAGAGCACTGATAAAACCCTGCGTTGGGTATTAGTTTAGGATCATCCAATAGGATTGGCTCTTTTCCTCTTAGACAGGCTTGGCTTTTGGCTTAAGTAATCAAGTTAGTCTCTGAAATCCTTTACTGGTTTATTACCAAAAGCAAAACAAAGAGAAGCAGAATTTCAATGACACCAATGGTTTCCTTCAAATTGCGCTGATTCCTTTTTCTATTTAACATATATTTCATTCAGTTCCACATGTCACTACAGACCAATGTTTAGCTCTAATCCTTACTTGTTTTCTCAATAGCCACTACTATTAGGGCTATTAGATTCGTATTAGATTTTCAGTTCAAAAAATGAAAACAAGGAGGAGGACATTCTGCTAATAATAATCCATTATGATAAAGACAATAAATTGTGACATTAACTTCATGTGCTACCACCTCAGTTAAAGAGGACATTCGTTTAATGATATATGATATATTATTATATATTCTGTTTTATTCAGGCAAATTAGAGAGGTAACTGTTGCTAATTTAGGCTATTTCCCAAATTGGAGTTTAGTCACCCCAATAAAACAAATTTTGTATTTCTCTATCTTATGGGAGATCCCTTTACTCTTACCAGTTCTGTCTTAACTCAAATCCCAAAACACTACTAGTGGCACCTCTGAGGTTCCCCACACACTGCTCCCTGGGGGTGTGTTCCTGGCTGCCCGCTGCTTTACTCTGTGAATGGGTTAAATACAGAGCAGCAATTTCATGCCGTTTACACTGTGTGCTGTGGTGTGTTCATGTATGATAAAAAAGTCACTTTACACTGTTGTGTCCACAGGCGGAGGAGGAGAATGAGGTGAACAATGAACTGGCCAATCGCATGTCACTTTTCTATGCCAATGCCACGCCCATGCTGAAAACATTAAGTGATGCTACAACGAAGTTTGTGTCTGATGTTAGTATTGATTTTCTGACCCAAAAATACATAGTTACGTATTTGAGTGTGGGTCTAAATATCATGTCCCTCTTTGAGTCTGTGTCTAAAAAGCACTACTGTTTTGCCTCATTTTTGCCAGAATGCAGATTTACCCATAGAGAACACAACGGACTGTTTGAGCACGATGGCCAGTGTGTGTAAGGTCATGCTGGAGACGCCGTAAGTTAATAGTTAATAATAGACTTGTTCCATTTGCCTTCTGTCTTTTTTTTAGTAAGATAACCACAGTAATTTGGGGTATGTGTGTGTGTGTGTGTGTGTGTGTGTGTGTGTGTGATCAGCGAGTACCGCAGCCGTTTTGCCAGTGACGACACAGTGTTATTCTGTCTGCGTGTGATGGTGGGAGTCATCATCCTTTATGACTATGTCCATCCTGCTGGAGCTTTTGTCAAGTCTTCAAAAATTGATGTGAGTAGAGCACTCTGTACTGTCATCCCGTCCATAACTGTATTCATACACACTGTACAATACAGTTACTGAAATCCCTCTTTCTTTTTGACAGATGAAAGGATGCATTAAGGTCCTTCGGGATCAGCCGCCCAACAGGGTAGAGGGTCTCCTCAATGCACTCAGGTCTGTGACCTCCCTCACTCTCACTGTTCCACTACAGGGCAGTTTCACACTAAAGTGCTATTCAGGTTGGATTGGTTTAACTACTGGAGTCTCTAAGAGATTTCTCTGGGCAATTTGTGTGAGATTTTTCCAAATTACCACAGAGAGTCTACACTGAACCACGACGGTCAAATTAGATGCAGCACTCGCTTTCCATATGTAACAACACAGGCTCAAATTTACAAACATTACCCACCAATGCCCTTTAATGTGTCATAGATCCAGTCAGAAGGTGGAAGTTCTCTACTTTTGTTTGCATGTGTTTACCTCAGCCCAGATTACATTGCAGCATTAACACACAATTACGAAATAACTGTCACTACTCCAAATAAGTGGTGTTGATTTATATAATGGTTTGGTTTCAGCCCTCCAGGATTGTCCTGTTGATTGTCATTTGCTTTGTTTTTGGTACAGGTACACAACAAAACATTTGAACGATGATACTACCTCCAAGCAAATCAAAAATATGTTGCAAGTCTGACATTGTCCACAAAAGTTACTTTTACTTATTGTTACACACTGAGGATTATGCCGTCTCTGATGAGACTGCGCGCTTAAATGCAATGAGAAAAGCCATGTATCAGGTGGCAGCTACTAGGTGACCCTGCTGTATAGTGTGGAGTTTTTATGGTGGATAGTAGAATCAGACGGTCTTAGACACATATTAATGTGATTGAAAATGAATTCTGGGAGAGAAAAAAACGTCCTCTGCGGTGGTGTTTCTTTCAAAGACCTTTATTGTATTCCCCCGGTATTGTATTGTATTGTTTTTTTGTTTTTTTTACGCTTGACTGAGGACCAAAGCAGGAACAAATATTTTTGTTTATGTGTAATAAATCTCGTTTTTACTGATGGAGATTATTTGTTGTGACTTTTGATAACTCTTTTGAACAGAATAAAGAAATCTGTCTATTATAGTCTCAGTCATCTGGTGTATAGTTTTATGCTACAGCTCAAATCAGACGTGGCTAGTCTCTAACTAGTGTCTAACTAATCTTCAGATAACTGACGGATGAACTTGTTAACTGAAAAGTCTCCCCAGTCTTCACTGTGTTAAAATAATGAAATGTTAGTCTGCAAAAACTCCATCCGAACTGAAAACAGTGTTGAAAGCATAAAAGATTGGCATCACATTACAAGCTTTTTGCCTGTTACCCTGAAAGTCTATTAGTCTATAATCTGGTTTCTCCTCATGCGAGACTGGAAACAATGACAATAGTTCAAATCAGGGGATCAAACAAGTGATTACAAGATATAAATATTCTTAGCAGATAATAATTTGATGATATTTCTTGGGAACATGCATTATAGTAAAAAACAATTCTCACTGAACCCTAACAGACTTTGGAGGCTGAGCATGATCTTAATTTTTATTGTCTTTCCTTGTGAACTGACCGGCTCATCCAAAACAAATTCAAACTGCTGTCAGTTGCTGTTCTTTTCATTAAAAAGAAAGAGACCAGACACAGTCCTGCTACATCTTTACATTTAGATTGAACGGAAGTGATTCGTTTTGCCTCTATTTCGTTCCAAACTCTCTTGAAACTTATTTTCAACATACAAGATAGTTGCGTCACACGCTGATGTTTGATTATTATCTTCAAATTCACTGAAATTAATAGAAAAGAAATGTGTTTTCAACGGATACAAAAAAGTCGTGAAAATGGCCCAAGTGTCAATAAAGTAAAACTGTGTGAGTAAAGAATGAACAAGTTGAAAAAGCGTGTTAATAAAATACTTCCTCACTGCTGCCATATTTGGGCCAGAAAAGATTCCAAACCCACATTCTTTTTACTAATGCAGCGTCCGGACAGCTCATCACGGATACTCTTACTGATTCCCTATCGTTGAGTCAATGCCTGAGCCATTTTACTTCCATCCCCCTTTTTTCTCACCACAGATATTGTTCCACTCCAGATGGGCAGGGAAATTGAAGTAAAGGGGAAAAACGGAGTTGGAAAACTCTCCGCTGTGTGTTCTCACTCTCAGCTGGGCCGAGGGTGGGCCAACTTTCCGTCTCAGCCAGATGGAATGTAGCGTGCGTAGTTTGCTGCCTGTTGCTCAGCTGACCATTCTGGAGAAATCACTGTGGGGAAGGAGAAAGGGGTTGCGAGTTTCACATCATCCTGGCAAAGGGGTGAGAGTTTACTGGCAAAAAAGTCATACACTGAACTGTCTGACGCACAGTGGTCACATCAGACCTACCTGAACTAACAGACCTACCTGACTTTCGTTCTTGTGATTACATATTTGTTTACATGGTGATCATTATTTTTATACCCAATTTATCCTGCTGTCCACTTACTAGCTATAGGAGTCTGTCCTATAACACAATGCTACCAGGCTGCGAGGGTAAAGGCAAACATGTGGCTTTTCTAAGACACAAAACACTTCCACAACTTTCCAAACTGGCACTAACCCAACGTCTGTGACCTCCAGTCGGAGAATGCTGGAAGGAGAATGCTAACTGCCTATTCTGTGACAGCAGTGAACAGATGCCCAATCTGGCTATAGCAGCATGCTGGGTGATCATAGGGGCATCTTTCCCACACAGAGAGCGAGGCCAATTATGCTCTCTTGGACCCCCAGCCACAGATGGCTGTGGCATCTCCAGGAACTGAACAGTGATATTCTGATGGACCAGATCTGAGACAGTTATACCACACTCATTAAATTCACATTCATTTTACTTTCAGTATTAAATCCCCTGAATCTGCATTTCTGAGATATTTTGTTTTGATTTCAAGAAATGACAAAGTAGTATGACAAAGTAGTGTTTTCCTTCTGCAAACCAAGACTCTGCACAAGGCAGTAACTTCACATTCAAATAATAGAATATCTCCTCCTCTACAGAGTCTACATTTTCAACAGGTTCGCGGAGTTTAATGTGAGGAATAACACTGAATTATAAAAGTACGATGCTTTGTGTGAAACCTAAGCTCATCCTGAGTTGAGATGGATGTGTTGGAGCAGGGAAAACACTCAAAAATGCAGGGCTGCTATTATGAGGCATAGGAAACACTGATGTAAGTCTTTCTGTGAAAACCACTCACACTCGGAGTGCAATTACAGCTTTATCTCTTCTCTGTCGCCAACATGTACAGACCTCCAGCTCACAGTCTCACTCAGGCAGCCTGGTGTTCCTATGCCACATCCTCCTGTGTGTCTGGCAGCTCTGCGGTGAGTGGCTGGGTTTCATGTCTGCAACGGCTGTCCCCACTTGCGGTTCTCCTGGCGCTGTTTTCTTAATGGCTTTCCTGACAGGTCAAGACATTTTTCCCGAGGGTGGCTTGGACAGGGCCTGTTTCCTCGGCCTGGTCTATATGCTCAAACAGTGAGGGGCACCAGCAATGACTTTCTGCCAACACTGTTGTGCGTGTGTATGACCCTTAATTCCATAGCGCTGTCTCCCAGCAGACCAAACACCATATGGCTGCGAGATTAGCCATGCTGCTCCTCAGTGGCGCTGCCAGCACAAACAAACAGTCACCAAGGACAAACGCTCATGGAACAAGTGAGAAAGACACTTGGGTGCCAATGAAGAGGTATCAGTGGAGAGAATCTGATATATTTCTGTGCATTACACCCCATACAACCAAACATTCTCTTTAGGAATGAGCTGGAGATGGTATGCTAACAGCATTCTGCCAGTAGGTTACTGTCAACCACCTGTGTGTCAGTGTGTCACATATACACCACTGGGCCTGACAGTGATACTCATATAATGTCACCATCAGTTAAAACACAAGCCATTTGCACTATTTGGAGCGATTATGTTTTTGCATCTTTTTAGTGCTAAATTTGTGTTTTTTAAATAGTTTTTCATCATAAAGAAGAATGACAGCTAGAACCATTGAACCAATTATTCATTCAGATAGTTCTTTGAATATTCACTGTTCTGTATAGAACCACTGCTTTTACTAAAGAACCTGAAGAACCAGCACAGCTCTCAGACCAAAAAGAGTCTGACATTTTAAATGTCTAGTGTTTCTTAAGTAAAGATCACAAATCTGAACCTAACTGGTCACAGACATAACTCTGGCGACGACTAAGAGTTCTGTCGAGAGTCTGACTGAATATTATTGCATCCGGCACCGGACTACCCTAATCCCGGAGCAGACATGTAAAGAATGACGACAGCTCAGGCTGACTAATGCCATTCCAATGTTGTGGATTATATGAGTCATGCAGATTTGAGCCCACCGCCTGGAATAGCGGAGACTGGTATATGCTAGTATTCTGTTGGAGCAGGGATATGTTGGAAACTCTCCAAACGCTATACTTGCTGTTCCGCACTCAGAACCAGTGCAGAGCCTTTTGTTTGCATGTGTAAACCATGAAGAGGTGAGTCGTGCAAGGTGCAAGGCAGAAGCTGCAGATGGCAGCATTGAGACAGACAGGGTCACCCCATACCCAGATGGTCTTTCACTAGACAGCTGTCAAGGGACAAATCTACAGTACAGACAATGAGTAAGATATTATCAGGAAGGAAAGAATGAACATCCTTTAACACTTGTGCTCTTCAGTCGGAAATGGTGGGGCGTCTAAAATAGTTCCTTTTCTCATTTCAACACAGAAGATGCTTGCATCCAAGTTTCAGCAAAGTCATATATGAAAGCTAAAATAAGAGTTAATGGTATTTCCCTTTAATGTAAGGAAGTCCTGTGGTTTTATGGTTGGCTGACACACACATACTGCTTCCTGATGGAGACATCTGCTCCTCTGTCTGTGGCTTCTATACAAAGACCCTCTCGAGTGGGAGACAACGGCTCAAGTCCATGTTTACTCGTGATGTTTGGAAACTGATGGCAAGAACGTATTTCGTCTAGCTGCAATAGGTGTCACTTTCAGCTCAGAAGCTTAAGATTCTAAAGCTGTGTTTTCATGCAGTCTGTGAGGAGACATGCACAGCAGGTGAAGCAGGCTGGTGGAGGTGTTTGGCCTGTAGATTTGTTGTAGCTGTGGCAGCGGCCCAGCTGTCAGTGCGTAATCACATTACTGTAATTAGACAGTGTACCGCTAATCCACTCCAGTCAAAACACGGCCCTGCACCTGACTCACCCTGCTGCCTCAGCCCGCGCTCATCAATTAAGCATGGGCTTACAGACGGGAACCTGCGTGTAGACATATCAAGTGCAAGTACCGTCTCTGGTCTGGTTTTGCTTGGAGTTTCAAGTTCCTCCAAATTGCTATGCGATTGCTTGTTTGCAACGAGAGGAGGAAGAAATACTTTCATGTCTTGTGGGTTAAACGGAATAGCATTTCAAACTGATTTCACATGGCGGACAAAGGGCACTTTGAAACAACTGTGTTATACAGAGATTTAGTGATTTCCAAAGAGTAATTCATTTAATATAGTATCATACACACATCAAAGAGGTTATATCTTTAGGACCATGCTTTTTGGTGTTCAACAGCATGAAATTTGCTGAAGAATAAAAACTGACTTTTTGACTCATATTGATCTGAGACTCAACTTGAGACTTGCCTGTACTGATTTGGGACTGGACCTGGGACTTGTGTGTCAAGACAAGATGCTCATCTGGTGCTTCATTTCCACCTCTGTTCTGTGGACACATTTACAACATGGACATTACTCTGCATTACTCTGACCTGCTTTGATTTGGACAGCACATTATAATTCATTTAGCAAATGGCTCATTTGGACACTGGGTAGTTTGCAGCATCAGTATTGCAAATTCAAATATCATAAATAAAAAGATGCTATGTTACGCAACTCTGTTCTAAACATCTCTTTTCATTTGGTTCTACAAAAGACACAGGCTTCTTCAAATAACAGCTCTGCTCTGCACCATTATTTGAGGGAACACCTGACATAGAAACAGACTCAAGGTTACAGCAGCATCACTTAGCCTGACTCTCTTGGTGTGTGTTCAGTGAGCTTGGAATAAAATCTTCATCTCTCTCCGGAAGCACGTCCTGGTGCTCCCTGGTGCATTGGTTTTAGCTTACAGATGCAGAAATGTAATCCAAGCTATGGACGTCAAGTCTTCACTGTAGAGGTGAGAAGACTGATGGGGCATGCAACACAGCAGCAGTAACACTAATGCTGACAGAGAAAGCCCTCTAAAATATTAATGCCCAGACTTTATGTCTGGCTATAAATGTGAAAATGAACGTGCAGCAATTTCTTTCCATGTTCAAAAGAGATTGGGACCCCTCAGTCTGGCTTTGCTCTTCTATTGCTATTGTTATTATTCATAATTTTGCAGATAGTTTCCAGTAAATAATAACATGTTCTGCCACAACGTGTGACAAAATCCTGTGCAACATGTTTAGCAAAGAGCCCTGTGTCCGGTGGAACAAACATCTTTTTCATTCATGAGCAGGAAGCCACATTTCCCTTTAACTGCTCAACATAAAGTCGCTGTAAATGATTGAACACTGAATCACTGGACAAACAGTAGTTTCCTACCCAAGAACAACACACACAGCCATGTGCTTGGGCCTTACACCGGCAACCCATTGCCAACAACATGCCTTCCTCTCTCTCTCTTGCTCTCTCTCGCTCTCTCTCATTCTTCCTCTCTCTCTTTTACCTTCTCCCTCTCCCTCTCTCTCTCTCTACCCCCCCCCCCCCCTCACCTGGCATAAACAGCAGAGGAAATTCATCACAAATGCCTTTGTGCTCTTCTATTGTGTTCTTTTAATCATTATTATTAATAATTTTGCAGCAATGTTCCAGTAAATAATCTATTAATATGTTTAAGGTCATTCATGGGAGTAGTCACTGTTAACTCTAGGTCAGTCCCGTCCCCTCTGAAATGCATAAAGGTGCAAAAAGATCTCTATTTTGCCTTCAGTTACTGCCCTATCAGCACAATCTAGTAAAAAAAGGAGCCTTCATGAACGCTTTGGAAAGAGAATTGGCACTAACCTCAATTTCAAAACAAAGTTAAATGCTAAATGTTCTCAGACAGAGCGAGCCACTTAGCGACTAAATTATTATTAAGAATTAAGACCTAAAAAGCTGCCAACACTACAGGAAAAAAATGGCAAATGTTTATCCAAGTTCTAGAAGCTGGAGTGCAGTGCGCAGGGTAATTGAAAGTCATGCCATGCTGGTTACTTGTACCTGGGTGATTAAACTCACAGTGAAGCTGACAGCTGAATGAAAATGAGGGCTATAAGCCTGGGCTCCATGCTGAACGCCTCCTGTTGTTTTCATAACAAAGTGACTCACGTTCACATGTGTTGGTGAACCTGCGTGCTGATGACTCAAGTCACTCAGGTGCTTGGACCCCTTGAGGATAATTCCTCTAACACAAAGAGGAACTATCAATATTTACATTAAAAATTACACTCAATCATACACTTTATTAGAAACACCTGCCTTGTACTTCCATTCCCTGCCCACTCTGTGAACTCTATAAGCTTCTAGTCCCACTACACAGGTGTAGACTGGAGCTCTTCTGTTGTCATGTGGCATTAACACCCTCTACCTCATCCATCACTGGTCACTTACTGACCACACTTACTGAGGACGCTGGAGGGTTAGCACACGTCATCTTCACTGGTAGGCTGAAAGTGTTCATCTAGCCGAGAGTGGTTTTGTGGTCACACTTAAAATGAATGACGCTGTCCACTGATGGACTAAAGGATGGCTAACACAATTT
>JBBJLR010000013.1:15383508-15398099 GCA_037577145.1 Brachypetersius gabonensis | reverse complement strand
CTCCATCAGGGAACCCATCCTCATTTGGGTGATAACAGATAGAAATGATGTAACATCATGTGTGTTCTGCAGCTGAAATAAAGCACCCTACCACACTGGTTTGAAGACCATGATTGGATAGGGAAAGAAAGCGGACAGGGAAATGAAAGACAAAAAGTGTCAAGGAGTGAGTGTCAGTGTACTGCACTGACCGAAAGCAGCATGTGAACTCACTACCCTGACTGCTGGAGAAATGGCCACAGCACATGGAGCCATCGAGAAGGAGAGCGCACAGGCGAGGGAGCGGTATTTTAAGATATCTGGCAGAATCCATGTGTACATTACAGACTGCAGCTCCAGAATAGCCACTGTGGCTCTTAGAACTCTGTCCTAGTTTGGACTCTGCCCGGGTGCTACACGCTAATAAGAGTGAAAAATGCCCCTCCTTTTAGTCGTCATCCGTAGTAGCATGACTGTCATGACAGGCCACATGAGTAGCAAGGACCCAGCTGTACCACAAGCTATTACAAATTCCACATCTGAAAATACACACTGTGACTCAGCAGATGCAGAGAGGGTGAGACGAAAACAGAGAATGTGGGCAATGCGGGCAGGCAGAGCGGGGGGAAGGATGGATGGAGTTATAAGTAAATCACTGTGTCATGCTTGGAAAGAGGGACAGAGGAAGGGAGATAGGAACACCACAGGCATAATAAGGCATAAGGTACCTTTTCTTAGCAATAATAGGCTGTTACTGTTTTACTTATGTTTCCAGACTGAACACCATGCTTCTGTCAAAAAAGTGCAATGACCAAACAATTTACGCAAAGAATCTCCAGCCTTTTTTCGCTGGCTGGAGGGCGTTTTCTGTGTGTTTCACATCTGGGCTATTTTTAAGCACAAGCTGTTTTCAATTAGATTACATAATATAAATGGTACAATACAGAGTTTTAGAACAATTCAGTATCTTGATTTCTAAGAAAAAGAGGGTTTTTGCTGACTTGCCTTACATGGCAGGGTGTACGGGTTCATGCCTCCAGACTCAATGGAGTGAAAAGTATGTTGTGATGAAAAACTCAAATCAAAGATAAAGCACAAGTAGATGTCCACAAAAAACAGACAAATGGCATGGTTCCATTTGTTTCCTGTCAAAGAATTAACTTTTCTTTCCACAGCTCCAATCAGACACTGTTAACAGGTATATGATCATGACTTCCCTCCAGGAAAAACTGAGAATGGAAAAGACAAGACAAATAGTTCCACTTAGATTTAAAAGGGGAAACATGTCCAAAACATGGTGTGACACAGTGTTACTTTAGGAGGTAATGATTACAGAAATGCTTTAAGAAGCACAGACTCGACTGATGACTCAATTACCAGTTGACTAGACAAGATACATCAAAAAGAATGTTTTCAAACATCAGTGATGTTCAGTGTCCCTGTAGCCATACATAAAATCTTAGAGCTTCACTTAAGCCCTCTTTTGAGAGAAAGCGAGCAAGTACAGGAGTCTAAAGGAGCGCTGAACTGATTTCAACACAACTGTCATTAGGCAGGCATTATAGTGCCTGAGGAGGAGTTCCACATCCCTCAGCTTTTAAAAAGACATCGACTTACATAAACATCTCCCCAAGCTCTCACTTAGAGCTGCAAACTGGGCACAGTCCACCACCACACAAATATGAACCCTGAAGCCCGCTTTGTGGGAATCCAGGAAGGTTACAGCATTCATTATGTGGAATTACAGCTGGAAGAAGGTTGAAATGTTTGAGAGAAGAGCTGCTTGATTTTGAAGGCGGCTCCCTGTGTCTAGGCTGGGAAGTTAATCCCAGCAGGGGTGGAGGGAAATTGGCGGTAAATGCACCACTCCCATTCAGGATAAAGCGTATGCCTCACCAGATCCAGCCTTACAAGTGGAAGGCGTGTGCCATCTGGCTCCAAGTAATACCGAGCATCAGGAAAACTCAAACTGATCTGGCAGTAACTACTGGAACCGGTGTCTCCCCAGAGGTGTATCAGCTGTTGCATAAATACACTTCGCTCTCAGTACAACACAATGACCATCTGCTGGCACAAAGAGCCTTCTTACTGAAATAGATGGCAGCTCCACCCCAGGGCAGATTTGGTGGAACTTTGGCTCGGTAGAACTAGAAGAGAATGCAAGAGTTTCCTGCACTTTACAAAAGGCAAGAGAGAGAGGGGGAGGAAATTGTGTGCGTGTGGTCTTATCTAACTGGGCAGCAGATCAACAATTTAAATAAATGTGTTGTCATATCCTGTACACACACATTTTGTTGTCAGGATGTTTTCTGAACATATTCTGAATCATGTGCAGAAAGAAAATAAATTACTTTTATATTAGAAAAATGTTTATCTTAATAAACTGATAATCTTAACTAACATTTTCCATTAATGAGCAATAGCACTTCTTGACATTATAGTAGCATCTTTGTATCCATCAGCTTCTACTCTACACACTACAGAGCAGTAGACAGAAAACCCCATAAAACAGGATGTCCTCACTTTATCAGTTTAGATCCATTAGTGAAGTGGTCTGTCATAATTGATCTGGCTCACTCCTTCTCTTTGAAGCATCCGCCCTGCTCTCCAGAGTGCCTAATTGCGAGAAGAGTTCTGTGACTGGGAGGCTACAATGGAGTCAGCCCAGTTCATATTCCTCAGGGCACAAATAATGAAATAATAATTGCTGGTTCCTTTTGCTACGCTCCGAATAGAATAATGCCATTATGTCTACAACTTTTGCATGAAGTCGCATTTAGCTGAGCCCATTTATAATGAGAACATCAAACAGCATTTATAATTAATTAAGGGTCATATATGCTTCAAAGGCTGCCAAAATGATTATGGAGCTGCTGCAAATAATGGTTACATCATTTTACACATGGAATGAACAGCAAATAATTTAAGACTACACCAACCAAATTTCATGCAGTGTTTGATTTGAGGAAATCTATTTTGGGCTTTCACAAATCATTAATAATTCACTGGCTTTCAATTAGATTTAGTCCTGGGAAAACACAACCTCTATCTGGTGCTTCCTGCTGAGCAGCCAAGGGAAAGAATGAAGAACTGCTTTTAAAACTGCCCTCTTAATTGCTTTCACCTGTTGCTTTGGTGTTACAACAAAAGAATTAAGATTAATAAAAATGTGGATTATTGTCTTAATGTGTGAAGGTCCACCTAATGTGTTGAAGATCCAGTTGGTTCAAAATGTTATTTAGAAACAAACTACGGTGAGAAAAATTAACCTGTTGGCTATATCATATTTGTATAAGAATTGATCCAACATTGTACTTGTTCAGGAGCTACAGGCTGCTGTATCAAGTTGACAATAGCATGTAGCCCAGTGATTAAGTGACCAGAGACAACCTACTTAACATGCTCAGGTAATCAGCAGAGCCAAGAACTCATAGGCTCCTCACATATCTCAAGGTGTTGTATTGCTTGGTCCTGGATTAATTTTATCTGCCACCTCTCAAGCTCTTGACCTTCGCCTGGCTGGTGACAACACCCTTCAGTGCTCCATCACAGGGTGAAGATCTGTGCCGGCATCCGTTCTGTAACTTTGAGTGCAAGAGTGAAAGGGGAATCAATACTTGTGGGTAGCAGGACATATCTCCTCCCCCCTACAGCCCCATCTGTTCCAGTAAGCCCCCTGCCAGTCAGCTAAACTAACCTCTCTAATTGACATTGCTGCCCTCAAACAAGGGGCCACTTTTTCAACTCAGGCAAAGGCCTGCCCACTTTGCCTTAACATAACTACAAAGCTCCCTGACGTGTGAACTCTCACTTCCTCAGTGGTTTGTTTGCTGGCCAACCACAGTGATCCTTGGTGTAAACAATACAGCTTAGAGTAATTACTGAGGTACCTAAGTGGCCACAAGCCAGTTTCATAGGATGCCTCACAAAGTATATGTTTACATGAAGCATAATAGTGAAAAAAAGGAGGAGGGGGTCAAGCTGCAGTAAATAAACAAACCCCCAGCAGTTTTTCCCTCCTATTTCTACAGATGCAACATGATAACATGAAGCTGCGTTCAGGTGAACATGGAGAGCCTTTACTGGATTGTATTTCACATTTGTGATGGGACCGCGGGTTCCTTGTTCACCCGGTCCCTAATGTGCATCTCCAAACTAAATAATTCATCAGCCTTGGCTATGTTGTGTCTATAGGTCACTACACGTCAGGCAGAACATGAAGCTCCAGCAGCCAGCACCCACATACAGGTACACAGACCCATGCATACAAATAGCACAAAAAAGGCCTCGCGGGGTCCCTAATGCCATGTCATTGCAAGGAGGTCAGGTTTAAAGTTGTTGCATATAACATTACAGCTTAGGAAAAGGCTGGTCTACACCAACCGGGGTGTGCAAGAGAGAGAGGGTGAGAGACAGTGAGAGACCTACCAAGGACTTTAAATGACAGGAACTGGTGGTGATAAAATTGCTTTCTCCAGATGGCAGCCTACCTCCTCTTCTTTACGCAATTCAAGCCTCCCTGGGGAGCTGCAGTCAGCGATCCTCTGGTTACTCATCTAGAACATATAAGAGGACAAGAAAATATATTATTCCTCTTCTGTTCGGGTATACTGTTACCATAAGCCACAATAATTGGTCACTGTCTCATAATAATCCACAACGACTCAATCTGGATGAATCGTAATAGAGGGAAGAACAGACGGAGTTGTTCCTCTCTCGTGATTAGGAATGAAGCATTACCTTCGAGACTCATTTTCGTGCTTTTTAAGCAACGACAGATGTTAGTAAACACGGCCGTACACTTTAAAATGACATCATAAGTGTGACCTGTAACAACAAAGAGAAGCATATATTTGAACTTGTTTGGACACAACTTAAATTGCAACTGCACCGTTACATCACAAAGCTCTGTGGTGTCTGAAGGATAAAAAGAGTTTTTCTGACCTCACTGTTGTTGCATGTTATCAGTTTAGTTGCTTTCTTTATGGGTGTCAACAAGAAAGCACACACAGAGAAAAGGGGAGCATGTACGAGTTTACCAGTTTAAAAAACTAACGTTAGAAATCAATACCTAAAAATATGAACATATTTATCACTATAATGTAATTTGTTGTCACTTTTTTGAGCATGTCTGTACTTAACACTGCCAAACTGCATTTTTCATGAAGAGAGTCATGTTTGACTACGTTTAGTGCAGCGCAGTATGTAAAAAATACCAGACACTATTGAATATTTTAACTGTACTGCTGAAGTATTGTATTGGTTCAAAATAACAGTAAAACATAGTACTGCACATAATTTTGTTTATACATTCCTATTTGCCATGTTTAGCAGAGACTGAAACTTTCTCCACGGAGTCTCCGCTTACTACAGCAGTCCCTATGAGAGCAAGAGAAAGAACGATTACTGCAGCTCTCAGTGTTTGGGGGACTGCCAGTAACCCTGTTGATCTCCAGCACAGGAGAACAGGATGAGCCTTAGTGACATTAACGCTATGTGCCAGGTCTATCTCTGCCACCACCAGGAAAAGATCCGGGTCTCTTTCATTGCAGGGCCACTCACACAGTTTCAAACATAGATGTTTCTGGACCATGCTACCATGGATAATCCTCTATTTGGTCAGCACAGTAAAAGCAAGCCTGAACTTTAACTTACCAAGAAGGTTCAACCTACAAGCTCAAAAGACTAAAATCTGACATGTGTTTTTGACATAACAGCTAAACACCCATAAAATGACTACAGGACACCTGGGAGCTGACACTCTAGTTTGAAATAGTCCCCTGAAGCAAACAATCCATACATCCAAAATTGGTCATTGTCCACATGGGAACTGCAAATCCTACAATTCCTGGACCATTAAGTTAGACACATTGCTATCTGACACACTCACGCTTGTCCAATCAAAACCAATTCAGCCATGCCGCTGTAGCAATCACTTCTGTCCGCTCAATCTGCTGCCAGAAGCTCCCCAAGGTCCGTCCTCACCAGTGAATGATGGTGTTCGTGCTCGCTACACATGGAAGACAAATGACACATCCGGACCAACACGACTCATCCCTGTCAGACACACATTATGCTTCCCTTCGACCCCTGGTCCCCGAGAATGACCTCTGCTTCCACACGACACCCACAGTAGACCTTGACCCTGAATTGGACACAGTGGCCTTAATTGAAAAGAGTTTTGTGGTACTGCTGTGGACGAGCCACAGTAGCAACGATAAATCAAGGTGACAGTACAACCAGCCCGGCACAAACCCTCTACTACCCGAGAGCGCTGAGTGGGCACTCAGGGGGGGGCGTTTATTGGCACAGAACAGCTTTGCACGGGAGAGTTCACATAACAGGGCCACAGAAAGGTCGAGTTCTTCTCTTCCTTGGTTTTAAAGAGCTGTAAAGCACGCCTGTATAAAAGAGAAACCTGCATGGGGAAGAATATGGAGAGTCTGCAGGTGGAGTGCAGGTGTCATCAGCGGAAGGAACCAATTGTGCCCAATGCCACCTTATCAATTCCCTGTAGATCTCTTTAGTGGTGTCCATAACGGTAACTTCTAAATCTAATTTCTAATTAAGGCAGAACATACGCACACTGGAGGGCCACAGCTCAGGTCTCACCTGTATAAACAGCAGCCTCCTCAACATCAGGAGCAAGAGTGTCCACAGATACATTTCTGCTCGGTACCATGTGCGAATACCTGTGTGTCCGTTTCAAAGTACATGAAACTTGGAAAGAATGAAGGAAAAAATGAACCGAGCATCGTCAAGAATACAGTTCCGCATTCAGCAACGAAAAAAAATAGAAACAAGCATTTTACTTGTCCATTTACCTCACAGGACACGAATAAAACAGCACTGAATCGAATACATGGTTAAATAAGAGTGAACTTGAAGAGACAATGTTAAAGCAACGGTGAGGATGAAAGCTACAGACGGTGTTTCTCAGCCTTTTTACAGTTTAAAAAATGTACAATAATGTGTTTCACACACACACAGCTGCTATAGGGTCTGTGTGCACCTGTGGCAGGAGGAGAGCAGAGGAGAGGAATACTACACTCGCACATACTTGAATGTGTTTTTCTCCTCGTCGTGTGTCCTCCTGACGATAACAAACGTCCATTTTCGTTCAGGGGTCTTCAAAAGGGGTCGTCAACCGTTATTTCGTCTTCGTCCATGAATATTCAGCGTCAGCCGCGTGGCTGAATCTCGCCCTCGCGCTTGTCCACGTGCTCCAACTCCGCACGCGCACCGCGTCCTTGCGCTGACGTCACGAGGCTGCTGCCCTCCACCTTCAAGCACAGAAGATGGAAAGAGAAGGCGTTTAAATCAACTCAGCGAGGGGAACCGAGGGTCCAGGAGCTGAGGGTCCAGGAGCTGGACCAACGGTCTGATTTCTAACTTGTGTTCATGTTAGCCCCAACCCTGATATTGTGGTCCGAAACGGCGGGGAAGCCTTGCAAATCCCACAAATCATGAGGAATCCAAAATCTGTCCTTTTAGTCCAGTACTGCCGGTGTTTCTGGTGTCACATCTCTGCCGTGGTGTGATTTGCTTCAGCAGCTTATATTAGAAACGACTTCAACTTTCCCACATGTAACTGCTATTACTGCGGATCCCTGGAGATAAAGGGCCAAAGTACTAAGCTTGCGAACCCACTAAATAAGCACTAAATAAGCAAAATGTTTGCAATAAATTGAAGCAATGAGGTGCTAAACAGGCAAATCAAGAAATTGCAGTAAGAACAGATGTGGACTACTTAAGCACTGATGTATGTCGCTCTGGATAATAGTAACTGCTAGTAACTTGTGATCTGGACAAAACGTCAATGTATCACTGCATTGTAAATAAAAAAATATAAATAGGGCCCACTGTAGACAGGGACCCCTGTACCTAGGGCCCAGTTGCTCCGCACACCCCAACCCCACCCCAGTAATTACAGGTTACTGCAAATGTTAGTTGGTTCCGAATTCCTTTTCTTTTTATATCTATCTTTTTGTAAATTATATCTGCATGCAAAACCACATGCTAACATACCGAATATTATATCAAATAGAGTAAACCACTAATAGAGATCAATTCATAGTATGTGTTTTACAGTAGTATGCAACCTGGCCTATGTATTTTGAGGATGTTTGAAGAGATAGAGAACTAAAACAAACTTTAGCCTGTGTTTTCTGAAACAAAAAAAGATAATGTTCATCATGTTCTGTAAATGATTAATGGATGATTGGTCTTGCCAGTCTAGATTCCATTATATATCTTTTTTCCTTTTATTTATTTGGCACAGGTATGGCGGAGAGCTTTTATGTGCTGCCTCACTTTAAACACAGCTCTGCCTTCTTGTAAATGCTCCAAGTCAGCAAATCCCAGGTCATAAAGCTTTCAGAAACGCAATTAGACAAATGACCAGGAAGGCTTTCATTAGGCTAGTGCTGAACAGATCAGAGCCATTTAAGGGGTCACTTAAGGACAACTCTCTACAGCGAAACAAGGCTGGCATGTAATAGCTCTATTGATTGTTGGCCCAGAGCAGACAGTTAAAGGTACACTCTGTGATTTCACAGCAACTGTGTCCACATCCAGTATGCAGATAAAAACTGAACTTTCCCAATAGCCCCATGGAAACTGTCTAAAACTGGAATAAAGTGGTTTTAAATTTACATACATTAAAAGAATGATTATATTTCTAATGTTTTATATCAAATCCAGATTGTACATTACTGTAGATTAAATTGTTCAATATATTGTTAATTGTGTGGTTACATATTGTAGTTTCACTACTGTGCTTGAGAGACGCCATCAACTGGAATCAAATTCTTTGTATGTGTTCACTCACATTCTTGGCCAATAAATACAATTCTGATTCTCATTCTGGTGTCACTGTAAAATTTTAGAAGTTCAGTGAGCTCAATTTTTAAACCAATTAGAGTTAAACAGTTCTAAATTTTAAAGTTACATTTATCTTTACAGTGTGTGAAAGTCACCATTCCAGAGATATTGTCCAAGCATCATACTGCAGATTTGTTTTATGACTGAAATGAATACATGCTTAATATTTTTGGCTATGGAAATGTTTCTTTCGTGTTTAAGATGCTCAGTGCAGAGGCACAGATTCAGAACGCTTTGCAAATCTAATGCAAATCCCGTCAATCACGAGGAATCCAAAATCTGACCATGCAGTTCAGTCCTGCCGGTGGACCTTTTGTAAATGGAGAAGGAATTAAATCCTGCCGTGCCACATCTCTGCTGTGGTTTGATTTGCTTTAGCAGTTTATATTCTAAGTGTCTTTCACTTTCCCACAAGGCCAGCGCACTTCACTTGTGTGATAAAATGTCGGCACCCTCCAAATACCCACCAAATGAGCAAAACAGCAAAATGTTTGGCAGAAATGGTAGCTATAGGGGCTAAACAGGCAAATCACACATAATATGGTTTCAGGAATTTACACCATGACTTCCAGAGGCGAGGCTGAATATGCCTGTAACACACCCCCATACTCATACACACATTTTGCAACTGACCAATTTTCCTCCCCTATGAAAAGCTGGTGCCTTAAATACAGCTGTGTTGAAGCCTATAATTGGATTATGACACAGCTTCTAAAGCTTGGGCTGTTTAATTTGTGTTTATGTTACTGGGCTTCCTGGAATAAATCCAAAAACCGAGCAGTTTTGAGGGATTTAATCCAGTCCAGAAATCCAAATGTAAGTGGATAACAAAACAGCCATCAGCGGGACCTACCAACCAAAAGGGCTTGGAGATGGAATGAAAGCACCTGGATAGCAGGCTTACAATGAGTAAAGGAGTATCTTTAAAAAAGGTGAACACTATAAAACAGTACATAAAACCAGGTTTTTCTTTATTGTGCCCTTTAGTACTTCAAAATGACCATTACTTCTTGGGCCTATTCATCTCAAAGATCATTTAAAAGTCAGCTATTTTCTTTATAGTGACTTCATCAGTTAATTAAACAATCCGATCAACCGGACCCTTCTTCCATCCCAGCACATTATGTGAAACTACAGCTAGAAGTAACCAACATTATGGGAGAAAAATGAATTGATTTACAGTTTATATTGACTTAAATACTCAACATAAGCAATTTGAAACTAATGGACTATATCTCTCCTCCCCACTTACTGTCTAGAAGTCACTTTCAATAGCATGTCATTGACCTGGCCTGTAGGTCATATGCACATAAGCTCTGCATAATAGACAACTATAACTAAACCAGTAAATCAAATGCAGCTTCTAAGCAGCTATAAGGCACTAACACAAACTGAATAACTTAAATAAGTCTTAAAAGTATGGCTTTACAAAGTGAACTATGCACAAGGATCCATGTTGGGAGATTTGAAGTCTATGGCTGCATCCCAAAAGAATGTCCTGTCAGCCACAGATCAGGCCTAAGCACTAGTCTTCCAATCACATTAAATCAGTGCCAATGCAAAAGCCTGATTCATTTTGCATATCATCAAAACACCTTGCGAAAAGCAAACCACACATATAGTTTATATGCATAAGGAGGCCTGTACAAAGTATCTGCCTCCAGAGGGGGTCTAGTATCCAACCTGATGGAAAGCAGAATAAAAAGACTAATCAAGTCAAAAACTGTCAAACACGATTTATAAAGAAACGCATTTATGCATCAAATCAATACAGTATCTTCAATACATCTGAGCAAATATGTACAAAGTTTACAAAAAAACCCCAAAACATTAAGTTAAGACCAACAGTGAACAGACTGCTGACCATTGCAATACTAAAAATTAAATACAAATGAATCTGTAGCCTTAGTCGCTTCGGACCGAGGTGCAATAGTATAAACCAGAGTCAGGCCGCGCCTAGGGGGTCCATTCACTGCTAGGTGCGTCAAGAGCAGCCATTGCAACAAGTTTTTTCCCCCCAAAGAGGCTTTAAAACCCAGTATGAGTTCTTGTTGGAGCAGAGCAGCGGCTCAGGAGCTGCTGAGCTGTTCCAGTCTCTGTTTTAAGTGTTCACACCTCCTCCTGAGATGCTCTTTGACGGACAGGAGCCTGCGCTCCTCGGCCTGCACACTGGAGATGAACTCCGTGGCCTTTTTCAGGATCACCACTTTGGCGGCTCTCTCGTTGTTCGCCACGTCCGGGATCTCGTCCCGCAGCGCGAAGAAGCTCAGTTTCAGTTCGTTCCTCCTCTGCCGCTCCAGCACGTTGTGAGTCCGCCGCTTGTCGTTGTCCTCCGAGTCGGACGCCTTGTGTCCGGACGGCCGGAGCGCCCTGGCTCCCTCGAAGCGTAGCCTCTTCACGGCCGGCTGCTCGGACCCCCGGACCGGCTGCGCCGCATAATTGTGCTGCTGGATGTTGACGTGACAGCGCTTTAGAACCACGGGGTCGGACTTTTTCACACACTTTCTCTTCTCAACTGTCACCACATCGATCTCCTCCTCGTCTTCATCGTCGTCATCGTCATCATCATCATCATCATCATCATCTATGAAGCAAAACACACACTTGTCAAGTCTGGAGACACGTGGGACCCACCCACTTCAATGCTTCAAAGCTCCATTCCTCAGTTACTCTAACCTTTACACTCAACGTTTATAAATCCTACTGATAAAGACTCCTTTTCACACACACCCCACCCTTAATACTGCGACCCCAAATAAACCCCACAAATGGCACGTTTCTTCTCTACACCTTTAAACATCTATCTCCATTACAGCCTTCAA
Source organism: Brachypetersius gabonensis (assembly GCA_037577145.1). Taxonomy (NCBI): domain Eukaryota; kingdom Metazoa; phylum Chordata; class Actinopteri; order Characiformes; family Alestidae; genus Brachypetersius; species Brachypetersius gabonensis. The sequence continues at coordinate 15,386,415 of JBBJLR010000013.1, read as the reverse complement.
AATACTGTTTTCCTCTCTTAAACCCACACAAATGTTTCTCCTTCCTCGTGTAAGTGAATAAAGCTGTGCCCCCAACTCCAAGCATTTAAGTCTAGAGATATAAGCACATGAAGTGTTTTCCACCCTCTTTAAACATGAAGGGGTTAAAGGAGTTTAGCTCCTTACGCAACGGGCAAGAAGACAGCTCCAACACAAAAAAGCAAAAATGGTGAGTATTCAAATAAAACCTAATAAACCAATAAAAATGTTCCACTCACCGGAGTCACTGTCACTGCTGCCGCTGTTGGGCGGCGTGTCCAGGGGCAGAGCCGGCGAAGGCGCCCGGGCCAGCTTTGAACAGTCACTCAGAGGGTAAGGAAAGACCACAGATGGGTCTATACAGTCCGCAGTGGAGGCGTGAATGTCCTGCAGGTAGCCCGGGCTGGTGCTCAAGCGCCCCGGGCTGGCGTCTCCGACCGAGCCGCTCCTGGAAGCGTCCCTCCGGGCAGCCTGCAGCGAGGCAAGCCGCTCCGACACCGCCTTCTCCAGCTTGGCCGCGGCCGAGAAGCCGCTCCACATGCAGTCCTGAATTATGATAGACTTGAGGAACGACTGCGAGTAGTCCGCGTCGCAGATGAAGCTGTGGTTTACCACGTCGTCCCCGAGGAACTCCGTGACCATCTCCAGCTGGTCGGCCGTGGAGGGGAACGGGCTGCCGAGAGACGGCCGCCGGCTCGGGGACAGGGGCGGGGTGGGCAGCAGCTCGAACTTCTTCCAGATGTCCTCGCTGGGGGCCGGCGGCTGCGGCTGGCCGTGCTGCTGGCTGTAAAAGTCCTCGTCCTCGTTGTCGAAGTAGAAGTAGGGCTGGTAGGAGTCGTAGTCGTAGTCATAGTTCTTACTACTTGCCATGCCTGAACTCATCGGCATGCTGACTGCCTGCTGGGCGTGGGGAAGAAAAGGAGAAATGATCAAAACTGTTCATCCTTACATCTCTGAGATGACTGCGGCTCCACCAGTCCCACTCTGGGTTCCTCCCAGTAGGTGGGAGGACACTGATAATTAAAACGAGGTTAAATAAAGACGCAGTGCCTCTAATCTCTAATTAGAGTTCACTCACGGAGACATTAGCTCTTCGTTAATTCAGACAGTCAATGCGAGACCGAAACTCTACAGAAATTCAGACATGATTACTCAATATGTAAACATAATATACCAACCTGGATAAATGTCTCTAAAAGCTTCAGTGTCCAATATGCAGGAAAAAGACCGTAATCACTTATGAAAACTGAAGTAGCGATGAAACCCAAGAAGTGGAGTTATTAAGTGAAAGTAATCCGAGTGTGGGAGTTTGTGACGCCGGTGTTATTTATTTATTTATTGAAGACTCCTCCCGGTCTGTCCGGAGCGTGTCCGTGATTTCATGACTGCAGATCTTCAGACAGCGCTTTAATACTATGGACTTCCACCGGCTTTACTCGAGGTATCCATGCGCCAGCCACAGCGCCGTTTCCCGCCAAATAGTCGTGGCGTAGTAAAGCCAAGTAAGCCCATGCGTGGCCACTTTGTACCTCAGACAGCGCGAAACGACACGGAAAACGACATCAGACAAACTCTTACATTTTAGACACAATTATATATAATTTACCTGTTTTATAAAGGGAACTATATTATCTCGCGCAGTTATGCGTGAGCTGTGAGCCGGAGGGTAGGCGTGGCCACGGTGACAGCGTTACTATCACTACTTTCTCAGCAAAACACGGTTCACTTACTGTTACTGACGGACATTTCCCAAAACACTCGAGTGGAACAGAATATTTTCACTATTTTAACTCAAACTAACCACCCTGGAGCACATTTGTGACAATTGAGGTGACGCTACGTGAAGATAAGCCCTGTAACAAAAAATATGATCTTATTTACCCTCCCCATCGTCGTATCTTACGTTCATGACTTTAGATATACAATCTAGAATAAGATTAGAAGAAAAGTAGCAATGTGTCCAGGCGCTACAGAACCATCCCATCAGGGGACAGCAGGCCATCAGCTGTTCAAACAGTGGTGAGGTTCTCCCTCTAGTGGCCATATTAGGGAACACCAGGACATGTCCTTAAAGCAAAGTGCCACAATGGTGTTTGTCACGACCAGTACATGGACGAAGGTATTGGGTCGCCTGACAGTCCCACCAACAGAGACTTTAATGACACTGCATTCAAATGCATAGACTTTAATATGGAATTGGCCCTTCTTTACAGCTAGAACATCTCCATTCTTCTCGGAAAGCTTTCCACGAGATGTTGGAGTTTCTGGTAGAATTTGTACCCATTCATTCTCTAGAACATTTATGAGGTCTCACAGTCTCCATTCCAGTTAAACTCAGAGGTGTTGGATGGGGTTGAGGTCAGGGCTCTGTGTGGACGAGTCAAGTTCTTCCACACCAAACTCACCCACCATGTGTTTATGGTGCTAGTTTGTGCACTGGGGAACAGTCATGCTGGAATAGAAAAGGTTCTTCCCCAAACTGGGTCCACAAAGTTGGACGTTGTTGAAAATGTCTTGGTATGCTGAAGCATTAAGCTTGCCCTCCACTAGAAATACGGGGCCACCTGAATTCAGTAATTAAGAGGTGTCCCAATACTTTTGTCTATATAGTGTACTTTTAATGCAGAACAGTGGCATCTCACAGATCCTTCTTTTCTATTTCTCTGTATTATCCAGTCTGCCATAAACAGTGTTGGGAGTAATGCATTACAAAAGTAATGTATTACAGTAACGTATTACTTTTTGCTGTAACGCGGTAGGCATTACTAATCAATTTTCAGTAATATTTTACTCGTAACGATTGCGTTACAGCTAAGTTTTTGCCCGCGAGACATTAACAAAAATGTCCTGTTGGTGGTCAGTGAATAGACGCGTGTGGTGTCATTCATC
>JBBJLR010000013.1:15349851-15380029 GCA_037577145.1 Brachypetersius gabonensis | reverse complement strand
GTATGTCTCAGAAAAGACATTTCGGTGGTCTGACAATTAAAAAAATGCTCAGTGGAAAATTGACTCTGCCTCACTTAGCTCTATCATATAACAGCTTCAGGCAGGAATGCCAACTCCTATTTCTCCCTTTCTTTTCTAATTAAACAGATTTTAAGCAGATAAAGCTTGACAGCACAAACAGTAGGTCTGTTCTTCACAATGGAATCACAATTACAGGTTTTACAGCTATTTCATAAATGAGTCGAGTCCATTAAGCACTGGCACTCTTTAACTACTCAAACACCAAGATCATTGATTATTATTTAAATATAGTTTAGAAAGGTAAAGATGGTATTTGTCTGATGCTCTTGTCCAGAGCGACTTATAACCAGGGAGAGTCCCCCCGGAGCCACTGGGGGTTAAGCATCTTGCTTAAGGACACAGTGGTAGAAAGTGGGCGTTCAAATCTACGATGGTGGTCATCAGGTTCACAGGCAAGTGTTTTACCCACTAGGCTGGGAGTGTGAGGTCCATCGATTTGACACATTACTCAAGCATTAAAGTTGCTACAAAGACTAATTGAAGACGATCTGTTCTCCAGATGAATTGATAAAATGGATTGGATGGATTGATTGACACAGAAACTCTCCTGAGAATACTCAGCACACAATAAGACATATATTTTGTCATAGGACTCATTTGGTTCATTTTCATGTGCTGGTGGGCTTGAGTAGTGCTGGTGGGCTTGATGTAAGTATAAATCTCCAGAATAAGTATAAGGATGCATTGTGCATGCTGATAGTTGGAAGGGTTGTTTTTTTAAATTTACATAAATTAGACATACATGCTCTTAAAATGCCGTTCTGCTTATTGCTAATTGCTAAAGAAGCAACCAGTAACTGTGGATACACTGTGGATATTTCAGCTGTGTGATACGGCACTGACACTCGTATGAGCAAAACTATTACTCAGTATAGCAGTGCATGGAAGCAACTAGCCAGGGCCCGATAGCTGATACTGCTGAATATCGCAATAATTTAAATAATGATACTGATGCAAAATAATGGTCTGGTGCAGATTATCTTTCCTCACATGCCATGTGCCTTTTTTTAAACCTTTTTATCTTAAGAGAAATTCCCTTAATAATATTATTCTGATCTTTGGTCGCTGAAAAACTTTCTACAGTTTAAAACATTGCAATTGATTATAGGCTACACAAACAAAACTTCAGGTCAAATTAAGTCATGCCAAGTAGTTTATTGTCATTTCAGTCGTATACATAATACGCAGGGAAATGAAACAACATTCCTCCACAAAGAACCAAAAAAGAACAACGAATTAACTAATGAACAAAAGCGATAATGTACTTCAGTTCTTTTGCCTCAGTGGTGGTTTAAGTGCTTATATGTGCAGACTACAAAACAAGTGGATAAAACCTGCAGGTTATGGTGTTATTCCCAAGAAAACACTGTTGCAGATAATTACAGGTTTTTTAGACAAAACTTGGTTAGACTTTTTAATAACGTGCATGTTTTCAAAAAAATGTATGTGGCTCTGTATATTATTATTATAGTCATCTACTGACATAGTGATTTCCACTAACGTGGGAAAGATGTGTTTGCCTGTAATCTTTATGTGCAGTAGGAAGCATGTGTAATGTGATGATGTGCTTTGGTAATTGCAGCATTTGTGTCAATCAAACACAGAGCACATTGCAGAGCTGACCACGTCTGACTGCTCACTAAAAGAGCAGCAGCCGGTTTACATAATCCGTCCAATCGTGTGTGGCCTTATGGTGCCTCTAGCACTGCTCAGCCCTGCTTAGACCTGGACATAACGGGGGAGCAGGATTGTGGGGGGTGCAGGGAGGCTGAGGGAAGTTTGAGGGCATCAGCTTTATCTCCTGTTACCCTTACACTCAATATTGATTCCACTATTATTCCTTTAACAGTTAGACTGTTAAAGGAACTCAGAGCATATTAATAAAATCTGATTTCAACAAATCAAAGTGGAGTAAAAGAGTCTAAAACTGGTGTTTGTTCCTTTATGTGTTTTAATACGTTTCTCTTCTTGTCTTTGCAGTCGAGTGGGGTTTTATGTGACAACCTTCAAGAGTGTCAGCAGCTTGGAGGCCAAATTCCACAGGGAAATCTCCTTTGTAAGTCTCTCTGGCACTTTCTGCCACTGCTGTAAGAAAACATTGTAGCTCTGAATTGCTAGCTTGATAGGTCCTTACCTGACATCTGTTAGTGTTACTTGAATGGTTTTCTTTTCCAAATTTCTACTGAACCGTTCATCTTGAAGTGTGTGCACAATGCAAGGATCAGCTGAGGTTTCACATGGGGTGAAAATAAAAACTGAACAGGTTTTCTTATGTCAGCATTGTTTAAAAACTCATTAATACATGAAGTTTTTTTTACAGCGATCAACAGCAAGTCCAAATTTGTTCCTCTTTAAACATAATTTAGTGAATTTGTCTTACTTAACTCTCCCCATCTTGCTGTTTACAAGCCAATAAAAGGTGAGTCAGTGTGATTAGCCTAGCTAAGTTTAGCAGATGTCTGTGTAGGAGTTCAGTAGTAGCGTAGGTACAATGTAAGATGCGCTATGACCCTCTGCGCTCTGAATATAATGTTCATATTTACTAAGACTACGGCATATCAGTCAAACTGCCTCAACCATTAACTGTGCTTATGAGTCACTTGTGTTGTCCTCAAAAAGTTTGAGAAAAGTTCAGTGACGAAGAGATGGTGGTAATAGAAACTCCTTCCCACCAAAACGGGTGTGATTTGTAAAACGATCCCATGGACTTTGGTGTTGCTTTGATGGCAAACAGACTCTCAGCGCATGTTCTAGGCTTTAACCTCCATAAAGGCCTCACCGATTTGTCTGCTGCTGCTGTTTAAATCAGTCTTTCAGCCAAAACTGTTCTGATGCCATGATATCACGTGTATAATATGGAGACCCACTATTTTATGCATTCCTATTAAGGAATAAGTGGTACTAGAAAATAAATAAATTAATGATTGTTTACTTGGCAATCCCTAAAAGCTTTTGTCGGAGGGAGAGAGGCCCAAGCACCATCACATAAACTGCACTCTTAGCTTCCTGTGGCAGTTTTGTATGACATGTAAGCAGAACACGTCCAATTTGGGCTTTAATCTGCTGCAATAGGCCGTAAATATCTTTCTGTCATCTACAATGGTGTCATGTGATCTAAATCTGGGTACACTAATTGTAAATTGCTGGTTGTCACTGAGCTGTGGCACTCAGAGAAAGTGAGCAGTGGTGGAAGTCACCATGATTTGATCCCAAAATGCTATCAGTGGCATGTTCCATGGGTTTGATTATTTGGATGCTAGGCAACACAATGCATCTGATGCAAGCAGACGTCATGTTAGGGGAGGCTTGCTGCTTAATGACCTACATTGATCACTCCCATGTATGTTACTGTTGATTTTTATGTTACTGTATAGACAAGTGACAGACATTAAAGGCATAGTTTGACTGAAAAAGCCAGCATGGCTATTAATTACTTTTATTTGATGCAAACATTACCACGACTTGCTAGTTTTATGCTTTGCTATCCATTGTTTGTTTGGGTTTTTTTTTTAGCATTTATTAGCATTTTTGGCCAACCTGTTCTTTGTATCCTTAGCATTTTCATATTATCATACCTAATATTCTACTCTGTGAATATGTGAACTTCTTCATGAACACAGACAAGCAGCTTGATGGGTGCTTTCATGCAGTGAAAAACAGGCTTACTCTTTTCTCCATGGAGACAGAGACTGTTTTTGCCTACTCACTCTCATCTTCCTCTCAGCTGGCTCCTGCAACTGACAATTAGCAATGAAAGGCCAGCATTTCGGCATGCGTGAGTTCTGTAAATTGCGGTACAGGACCCAGGGGAGATATTTATGGTCTCTAACAATGCTGCACATCTGCCGATATCTCCATAAAAAAGGAATTGACACGCTTCAGAACAGCACATAGACTATTTATGTTGCCTAGTGAACATTAACATGTGGGTGCATTAATTAAAAAGGCCTTTAGAAATTTAAATGGAGTTGGAAATGATCTGTTAGTGAACCAAGCTCGGTGAGATCAGCCACAGTATGTCTTTTCTATTCAGCTGGTGGAGAAAGTCCAAGGTCATTTTTTAGTCCCAGTCCACCCCTGAGTGAGACAAAACTGGGAAGTCCCGGAAAATCTCTAGGACTCTTGTTTATTGGTGAAAAGACCATTGCAGTGATGGAAGTGGCCTATTTAGCAGGTTATCTACCAAGAGCTTTCTTGCAAATTAAGCCAGGCACAACATGACCAGCACAATATAAACCCTAGGTTTTGTCTGTGTCTTGTTAAGCCTATTTTGTCACATCACTGGGCCTTTTCCCAAAGATTAAAGGCACAACAGCAGGATTCCATACTGAGATTTCACTTTATTATAAATCAAAATAAAACCAGGCTTGAGGGCCGAGACAAAGTACTGCAACAGACGGTTACAGACAGAGTATGGCTGTCTCTGACGGAGTATGACGGTGGACCAACAACCCAGGTCCACCTAGACTGAACTTAAATACTTAACATAAGACATGATCAACCTATAACAAAGCATAATCACTTAATCCTGAGTACACCAGCAGCTGGAACACATCTTACAACTATTACCCAGCTGGTGTACTCAGGATGTCAAAAAGAGTCCTGAACATAAACGAATCCTCAGCGCCCCACCATGGCCGCTGACCAGACGTCACATATTTATGCCAAAAAGGAGGAAAAATAGTTAGTAATTGTAATACTTTTCTGTTGTTGGCAACAATACATCCATGTTTGTAATTTGTGTAATTTATCAAAATTGTGACTAATATTCTCAATATTTTGACAGAGTAAGTATCACAAGTCATTATTTAATGTATTTTCACACACTCAGTTTTTTAGAAAGCATTATTTTTTTCACACAGTAATCCCCCGCTTTTCGCAGGGGTTACATTCCAAGAGCACCCTTGTATGTTGAAAAAAACACTTTGTTGTGTTTTAGTTAAAAAATGACTAAAAATGCATATTTTTATTGTGTAAACCTTAAATATACTCCCAGAACATTTTAATTTAATGAAAGTATGTGGATCATTTTATCCCACTACTGATGTGCTTTGAGTAGAAACATTCACTAGCTACTCTAAAGACAGCAATAACAATAAGCCTGGAAGGGACTAAATGGATAAGTTGGGTGAAGTGTTGCATGATTGTTTTGATGTTTTGGTATTTAAAAGAATGAAGGGAGAATTTGGCTGCTGCGATCAGTGGTTTTTGCATTGTTGGGTTCATATTTAAATCTATTTAGCAGAAGTGACATAGGCAGTTATGAAATCTGAAATCTGAAATGGTCTCGCCTGTTCATTTGCAAACTGATTGTCCAAGACACATTTTAAAACCAATTATAAACAGGGCTCTTGTGTGTAATCTGGCCTGCATTTGAGCTTCATATTTAGGTCCTTTGGTTTGGAAAACCTTCATTGGTCAGTTCACATGTCAATTCAGCAGATTCAATATTAGCAACAGAGGTCATGATGTAACTTCTGACGAGTTTGCATGATGTATCGGGCTTATTTTAGCAGAGTAGCACAGTGAGCATCCATGCCGTGGGCATCAGCGCATGGCTAAAGACTGCCACAGCCAGCAGGGAGTCTGAGTGAAACTCAGCACAGACACTGCATTAACACTCACACACACTCACACTCTTACTCTGTCACAATCTCTCTCTCTCTCTCTTTCTGTGTGTATATATCTGTCACACCAGTTATTGCTTTTCTGCTTGAAGACATAATGACAGTGTAGATAAAGGTTTTTTAAAGTGTGTGTGTGTGTGTGTGTATGCCTCTTGCTTCTAATGTGGAACAATACCCTGTTGTTAATGTAGATCAGGGTGCACTGAGTCATTTTTCCTACTCCTCCATTTTGACTTTGTCAAGTGTGACAAACATCCTCTGTGCTGCCTTCTGCTGGACAACTGATGTGTTACATAAGCTATATGCTCTTCCTTCTCATTTAGATTTATTCATATTTACTTATACTTCTTATTGAATATCTTAATTCTAGCCTGCATGGAAAACGAAGGGCAGGTTACAAATCATATTTATTCATTTCTTGAATTCCCATGAATTCCTCCCCATTTGTTTCAACAGCTCTGTCACAAGCTTTATGAGGTGATGAACAAACTAGCAGAGCAGCACTCAGACAAGATGTTCACCATTCAGGGAGCACCCAGGTGAGCTTTTACACTCTATACATTCATGAATAAAGCCTTGAAACTCCATACATTTCTGAATAGAATCTATTTTCTCCAGGCTGCATAGTCCTGTGAAATTTATTGCATTTAGAGTGTTTGCTCTCACTGAAGGGATGAAAATATTTTGCAGCAACATTTTTGATTTTTCCAGAATCATGTCCAATTTGTGGATCAGAAACAAATATTGTACAGGAACTAACATATTTTTAAATGTGTGGTCCTCCTTGAACATTTACATGCTTTGGTTTTTGTCCTTTATAGCAGAAAGACAAGGTAGGCTGCATATAATAGTGTAAAGTACTTGCCCGTAGTTCTGTAGCAGAAGCTCATTTTTGTCTCAACTGTATATTTAGCACAGAAAGTGACTAAATAGTTATTGTGTCTCTGAGTAGTCTTTGAATGCCATAATGATCATTAAGCATGTTCGTCTCATGCTTAATGATCTGCTTATCAGCAGTCAACAGCAATTGTGAACAATAACAATTTTCCTCTGTACTATTATGTATTTCTGACATAAACAAAGCATTAAGAAGGGTCTATGGGCTAGTTGTGCATTTTGTTTGAAGATAAGTAGGGGTAGTGGGAGGAGGAGGTTAAACATAATGTTATTATTTGCTACTATTTTTTCCCACCTATAAGTTTTAGATTTTGAAAAAACAATAATGTGAACAAAAATGAGTACACATCGTTATTATAATATATGAAACGTTCATACAGTTGAATTATCACGGTCAGAATAATACATCATGGTGCATTGATGCATTTTACACCTCTAGTCATTGCTGTAGTTAATAGCTGATTATGTTTTCATTCACAGTGACTCAGGACCCCTGCGGCTGGCCAGAACTCCAACACCTCCTGAGGATGAGAGTCCAGATAGCAGTCCTGTTGTGAGTCCAAACCACACATTGAGGCCTACATCACCTGGTCCTCCTCGACCCAAATCCCCCTCACAGGTGGGTTCTGGAGCTGCGGTAATGTGCCTTAAAACACAATGCAATGTGACCAAATAGCACCAAAGATGAGATTGAAAATCTTCAAATAAAACCTTCAGCAAAAAACTCTATTTTGTACCTACAATGCAGACTGTAAGTATAGTGTAGTACAGACTGCACTAAAGGTCATCCACGTGGATGTGGTGGTGTTCGTTGAGTACTCTTGTTTTGGAAATTTAATTTAAAATAAAAGAATGAAGAACTTAATGTGCAGAATTTTAGAGTTAGGGTTTAATGTATTTATATGTATTTATATTTATACTGGTCGAGTCATCTAGGATTCACAAGCATTTCTGCACATAGGCTCCCAAGTAACTGGCCAAAATAACATATTCTAAATGAAAACTGTTTAACTCTGTCAAACCAAATGTCTTGTCAGTGATATATTTAGCAATTTTTGCAACAGTTTAAACTCTTTTAAACTCCTTTAAAGAATTTTAGTGTTAGTTCTTAGTGTATGTGACTACAGGCAGAAGACTTCACTAACCATGTTTGTTTTATTTCTCTTCTGCATGTGACAGACTGAAGATGTAAGTGGACGAATAACCTGCAGAACCTAAAATGTAGCCGTCTTGTTTCTTTCTAGATAGCATTGGTAGATGTAGCAGTAACAGGTGGAAGCTTTTCTGTGAAAATGACATGCGTAGGGCAGTGCAGTCATGGCTTTAAAGTTGGTTGATAGTTCATTAAATGCCTATGACGTGTCTTCAGCTTAAGATGGGACCCCCAAAACCTCCTCCGCCTAAAGTCACTCCAACCAGGGAGGTGGCACAAGAGCAAATCATTGACCTGTTCGATGGAGGTTTTCCTGAGATCAGCGTCACTTCACCACAGGTGACTGGATGTTTAAAATAGCCTCATTACTTTAAAAAAAAAGCCATACAATTACCATGTAGGTTTGCCATACACCTTATTTGTTATTTCTTTCTGCAGCCAAATGAGAAACCTACAGAATCTCTCCTGGACTTGGATTTTGATCCATTCAAACCGGACAGCGATAAACCAGTTGGTCAGACCCAGTCACCTGCAGCTCAGGTCCTTATCTACCTGACCTCTCACACTAACCAATGGCATCAATGGATGAGGCCTTGATAATGGATTCTCTTGTTAAATCATTCCATGCTCTTAGGCTTTTAGCAAAATTGGTTTCTGACTTACTTAATTAATGATTCAGAGAAATTTGTTATGAAATTATGTCAGTCTGATACTATTGTATTTTTGAATTTTCCTCTTGCACAGGCACTACCTTGGGATCTTTGGACGGTGAGAGAGTGTTTTTTTTTGTTTTTGAGTTCTTTGTTGATTGGAATTGGTCTTTATAAGAACCTGTTAAAATGGTTTGCTCTTATGCCTTATTTTTGCTTACATGAAGCAGTTACAATGCATGAGAGCATCTATAGCATACACTTGTCACATTCAAACAGTCTGTGTTGTGTCTCTGGTGCACTTGAAGTTTGACAGAAACCTCCCTGTTTTCTAGGCAAATTCTGAGGCCCAGCCTGTAAGTAACAACTACAGCTCATGTGTGCATGAATCACGGAGCAGTGAGCAAGTGCTCAGTTTTTTGGATTGAACAGTTTTGTTGTTGCTGTTATTTGCACGTTAAGCTGTAACAAACTTCTTATTTTCAAATAAGACATTCTTGAATTCACTGTAATCGTTCATTGTTATTCTTGGCGTGTTTCAGTACTGTATAATTTGTGATGATGTAAACCTGTGTCTTTTCCTTATCTTTTCCATCGGTCTCCAGACAGACTCTAAGTCTGTTCGTACGATGGCCGTGGAGGAAGGTGTTTCAAAGAATAATTCCTCACTTCCTGCCTTCCCTGACCAGGCTTCGGATGCTGGCTTCACTGCCAACTGGACAGCTGACTTTGGAGCCAGTGCTGAAGATTCAGGAGGTGTTCAGTCTGCAACTGATGTGCAGGGCTGGCCTCCTGCAGAAGGCTGGCCTGCTCAGACCGAGCCCCAAGGAGAAGAAACCACAGACGAGGTTAGAAGCTGGGATACGGAACACAACCCAGAGCCAAACCCAGACTGTGATCCCTGTCCTGTGGATGTTGGCCAGGCCGAGCAGCAGCTGGGTCAAAAGGGCACAGAGGCAGGCTGGGCCACAGAGGGGTCGGAGTGGGCAGGGGACCAGGCAGGGTGGGGCACAGGAGAAGCAACTACAGAATTAACAGAGAACACCCCTAAACCGCCCACGCCAGAGATCATATTCACAGATGAGTTCGGGCAGGAGGTGCCAGGTGGTACAGAGGATAGTGGACAGGGACTGTACCCAGCACAGGATGAGGGAGACAGCTCCATGTGGTATTTATCAGGTCAGGCAGATGTGGATGGGTCAGGATCTGAGTATGAGACTGCTGAGGAATGGGGAGATGCTCTAGGTCAAAATGGTAGTTGGATTAGCGCTGATGATGAGCTTGAGTCTGCAGTTAAGGAAGGGGTGCCAAATGCGGCATTGAGTCAGGGTGCCACTAGCAGCAGCGTTACCCAAGAGGGTTTTGCGGACTGGTGTACGGCTGATGCTTCTTCACCCTTTCCAGAACAGAGCACCACAGGTGGTGTAGACTACGATGAAAATACATTTACAGTCACTTGGGACCAGTCAGCAATATCAGAGCCTGTAAAACCTAATGAAGGTACGGGACTTGGGCAGCAGACTTCAGTCTCCAGCACAGTAGATCCTTCAGAGCAGACGGAGAATATAGACAGTACATTTATAAATATTTCAAAGTCTTCAAGTTCAGACCCCTTCAGCACCTCAGAGAATGACCCATTTGGGAATGATCCCTTTGCCACATCAGCAGGAGATCCATTTGGCACTGAGAATGACCCTTTTGTCAACTCAGAAAAAGATCCATTTGGGCAATCAGAGACAGATGTTTCAAAGAATGATGTCAGTGTACCATTTCTTACCCCAGAGGATGATCTTTTTGGCCCTCAGTGTTCAAGCAGTGAGGGACCTACAACTGTTATTTCTTCAGATCAATTTGCATCCCCCGCAGCAGATGCAGGAGGGTGGTCAGGAGATCCTTTTGCCAATGACCCATTTGCCAGCAAGAGTACACAAGACCTTTTTGCAAGTGAGGGCACACAAAGCCCTTTAGCCAGTGAGACTTACCAAGGTCCTTTTGAAAATGAGGCTGTACAAGATCTTTTTGCAACTGAGGCCTCACAAGACCCTTTTGCCAGTGAGACTAAACAAGATCCTTTTGAAAATGAGGCTGTACAAGATCTTTTTGCAACTGAGGCCTCACAAGACCCTTTTGCCAGTGAGACTAAACAAGATCCTTTTGAAAATGAAGCTGTACAAGATCTTTTTGCTAGTGACCCCAACCATGACCCCTTTGCAAGTGAAACTGCACAAGATCTTTTTGCCAGTGAAACAAACCAAGACCCCTTTTCCAGTCAGACAGATCCTTTTGCCAGTGAAAGCAACCAGGGATGGGCAGGGGACTGGTCCGCGGGTGGGGAAGGGGCAGACTCCAGGGCACAATCTAATGGGTTTGGCCAGTGGGCAGTTTTCCCCCCCCCAGATGCTGATCCAGAAAGCTCCAGTAAGGGTTCTTGGCAGGAGGTGAGTGGCAGCAGTGGCTTCTTCTCCTCTGATGGCCAAGGGGATTTCATTGCAGGCTGGCCTGGTGAAAGTGGCCAGACTCAAGACCAGTTTGCTTCTTTTCCTGGTGCACAAGACATCCCCCGTCCAAAGACTACAGCCACAGAAATCCCAACCGTTCTTAAAGAGCCAGAGAACTCTGACCTGTCTGAAGATGAGGTTGCAAATCGGAGATATGGAAAGTTGTACCAAGAAATAGATACAGAGAAGGATGAGGTACCTGAATTCTTCCCCCTGTGTAGTGTAGCATAGAGTAGACCACAGTAAGAGATCCCCCTCTTTTCCTGCCCGCAGATGAAGCATTCATTTCCTGCTACAAACCCCCTCGGATCCTGGAATCCTGCACAGCCAACAGACCCTACTCCTGTGTTCCTCTCTGCCTTGTGCTTGCTTTGAGTGTTTGTTCGTTCTGTTGACAATTTCAAATAGCGTTCCCACTCCCTTTTAATTCATACAGTATAATGGTACTGAGGGACCACATGCTAACCATTTTTTTGATTTGGTTTAGGTGACCAACAAAGCTTTTAATGGATTTGCTCAGGTAACTAGGCTATTGGATGTACTGATTATGTATAAGTTATATTCATACTTCATACTGACTGATATTAAAATGTATATGGAATGCTATGAGGGCAAAAAGAAGTATGTATTCATCACTGCTTTCTATTAAATTTGGTAATTCATGGTATTAAGAAAAACAGTGAAGGCAGACTGACTCCCTCCTGGACATCTTTAAACATAAGTTAGTCTTCTATTAATCCTCTTAGCATTATATATGCTAAAAGGATTAATAGAATATATATAATATTTCTGCTGTAATTATTCATACTAAGGCTTTTCCTGAATGACCCCCTGAAAATGTTTCTTTCTAGAAACTAAAAATGAAGACATCTCAACTTGTCAACTAACCTTGATGTTAATGCTAATGCTGTATGTTTAGCATGTCTCAGAATTTTATATATATATGATCAAACTTATGTTTAACTCTCTTTCTTTCTTGTTCTCTTCTTTTACTTCCAAAGGGGGATGCCACAGCATCAGCATTTGTGGCAGACTTTGATAAAATGGTGAGTGACAGTAACTAGATACCTATGACTACAGTAATGACATCAATGGCTTTTGTTACATTAAGAGTCTTGTTATACAGCAACTTAAATTTTAATTAAATTCTGTAATATTGTACATTTGCATAGGGTATGCTTAATTTAATGTTATGCCAGGTGCATCATTTGACAACATATATTTCGCATACATTTCTACCTACCAGAACCTAAATGATGTCTAAATGAAGGACCTAAATGAAGCGCTGTAGTGTAGTCTTCATATATGCCTGTATGCAACATTGTTTAGACAAATCATCAAGTCTGTCTAATAATGTCCATAAAAAGGGCACTTTAATGAAATACGCGGTCAACCAGTGGTCACATCCCTGCTCTTGAAGACTTACCTTTCTGCAGAAGGTAGATTTAGCCCAAAGTTAGCACCTTTTTTAACTCCTGATCCAACTAATCAAGGGGATTGACCATCTGAGTGAGACATGTCCAGTCAGATCTCCAAGAGCTGTGTTAGCCACTGCTCTAAAATAACAAAATGTATTTATACTGTAAGTAAAGATGAATAAAAGTGTTATCCTTTGTTTTCTTTTCTTTTAAACCAATAAATTACTGTTTATATTGTTTATTTTATATTATTCACTTTAATGGCCTGTTAACATGGTACACACATGTTGCTTCATAACTGGATGTAATAACAGGTTTATGTTTCTCACTGTTGCATGTTTGTATTACGGCTTCCCTGTTTTGAAAACGCAGTTCTTCTCATTAGGGATGTCCTGGTCTGACTTGAAACTTAAGTACTGGAGCTTAACAAACCTTATTGTGATGAAAGGCATTTTTACACTGTAGCTGACACATTAGCTTGCTTACCTGTGCTTACTTCTGCCATGCTGGCAGGAACTAGTATAGTATGCTTTTTTGTCCTCACTGTCTGTAGTTATACAGAATCATGTGTAGAATCAAACAATGCTTACATTTTTCTCTGTTGATTGTGAAAATATAAGCAAAATCACTTCTGTGGAGGATAGCTGTTGCATTTCTGAGTTTCATTTCTAAGGTCCTGATAGACGACTAATAGAAAAGAATCTGTCCAGTTTTCCGGCACCAAAGATACAGTGGAAAATGTCCTAAATAGTACTCTGTTCATGTTAGAATAACTGAGTATTGATAAATGAGTACACTGCTCACGTTAGAAGAACTTAAATAGCAAAGTTGTACATTTGAGAAATTATTGTAGAAAATGATTGGCAGCCTAGCACATTTGACCTTAATCTGTATTAGTTTTAACTTAATTCAATCCTTTAAGTAGGCACCATGTGCCTGCATTTTCTAAAAAATGCAAATATCTAGATGCAAAGGGCTATGAGCGGATACACGACATTAAATTATTTGACTGGGATCAGCTGTTAAGAAATTGATTATATGATTGAGCCATACCTTTTTCTAATTCCTGTGCCGTTGTGTATGTGTAAAGTCTGAGGCTGCGGCCCCAGAAGGGGCAGAGGCTGGTACAGAGGCAGCCCCAGAAGGAGAGGGGGCTCCTGTCCCAGAGGGGGAGGTGGCCCCTGCCCCACTTGCTGAGGCTGGTGAGGGTGGCTCGGTCACTACTCCTCCTGCAGAGACCACAACTGAAGCAGCAGAATCAGCAGAGACCACTGCTGCTTCCAGCCCACCTGCAGAGACAACTCCTGTGAGTGGGTTTTTATACCCCAGATGTTTTCATCATGGATATGATTTGCACCTTTTTTACCATCATCTCCATCTTCATCATCATCTCCGTGTTGTCACCACCACAGTTATCTTCATCATCACTTTCATCGTGTCATCAGCTTCAGCCTAAATCACCATCATCTGTCATCGTAATCATCTGTTCTCCATGTTAATATCGTTCTTCCCCATTAGTGTTGTATCCCCTTCCCATTCATGTTCATGTTTTGTTGCCTTTTTTTTTTTACTTTTAAACATGCATCTGTCTTGAAATGATGATCAAAGTGCTGTGCAGAGAGCAGTAGTTAATGGTGATTTCCTGTGTGTGGTGCTGCTCATTAAGAGCGCAGCGGAGTCTCCTGTGGCTGCTGAAACTGAGACAGCAGAGCAGACTGAGGTATGTGTGTTTTATCCCTTTTATCGCCTCACACAGTCTGCACAGCCTATGTGAAATCCTCCTAAGCTCATTACTAGGCTTCATGAGATGAGTTACAGCAACAAAGCCTGTTACAATTAGGTGCTGTTTTTTTCTTCTTTAATTTCTTTTTTGTACTATAATTATTCCACAAATGACAGTGGGTATCCATGTTTGAATTAAATATATAGATTCATTTGTATTGGTTTTATTTTTTGTATTCATTTTGCATACATTTGTTGAGTTTATTTGGGTTTTTTTTTTTGAACGTCTGAAATTTTTTTTGTTTGTTTTCACTTGTGATTATGTTTATTTGATTTGAGTCTGTTATGAGTAAGACAAGGATTAGCAATCTTTTGTTTTGCAGTGTGTCTTTGTAAAAGTTGCACACTTAAAATTAACATCATAACTTAAAATCATATTATACATTATGCATTTTCAAATTATGGCATTTAATTTACTGGTGCTTTCCCAATTGCTGAAAGCTTTTACATTTTACTCCTCAAATCGTGTAGTATCTGAAATGAGTTTCTATGAGTCTGTGCTCATAAAAACCCACTGATGATCTTCACTCTATGCACTTAATGTGCAGTTTAAGTGCCTCCATATCTGTAGTTATAATTGTATAGTTTGTGCACCCCTGGTCAAATGACATGTTTTGTTGTAAAAGATAAGTGAGTCCTGTGAAAAAACAATTTGTTAAGTGAAAATCAGCACACCTCACCTACAAAAAAACACACTTTTGCTCCCTTTAATGTGCAGTTACTGTTTGGTTCCTGAATTTAACATACTGAGGAAAAAAATAGCTATAACACGTTTTTCATTTAATTGTCTTCCTATATGTTAAACTCAGCAAACAAACACTTGGTGCCATATTTGAGAGTGTCGAATGTAAATTGCCTGGGATGTTTATAATTTGGTTAATGATATATTTAGTTACTGGTGTAAAAACCATGATCAATCAGTCTTTGACCTCCTTTTATGTATAGACCACCCCGGCTGTTGAGGCAGAGAACGAACAAGTCAGCCAAGAGGCTCCGGTAACTATAACTTATGTCATGAATGGCATAAGAGAAGTTCAAATCATATGTAGCGATGCTTTATATGAGTTTGGCTTCGTATAGTACAAATCCTCTGTGCCGTGGAACGTTCCTACAGTTTTTGTGATAATGTGCAATCCAGTTAATCAATATGCAGCAACAATGCACAAAGCAAAAGAACAGATTGTGTTGTCTGTTGAGAACATGAATATGGGTCATAGCAGTGTGAGATTTCTTCTTTTGCTGTATGTAGGAATCTGCTCCAGAGGCAGAGGCAGCAGAGGAGCCACCAACAGAGGCTTTGGTAATATTTCCCTAAATCTCACCTATGGTACAATATAGCTCAAAAATAATCTACAGAACAGTTTCTGGATGTTTGCCTTCTCTTGTAGTAGCTAATAACAAAGAAAGAAATTCTAACTCCCTTGTATTTGTCATAATGAAAAAAATGGTAAGAATGATGCGTTCTTTTTAGCAAGTGGTGATTCCGAACAAACATGTTGCCAAACACGAATAACATTCCATGCTAAAAAGTTAAATGCATACAAATGTTGCACTGTACATTATATGGATTTATTTGTTGGTTTTTTTGCACTTGTTTTTTTTTGTTGTTGCATATTTTAGACCTATACCATTATGAAGCAAGTATATGCTTCAAACCATAATCTGATTTTAAAGTCTTATGAATGATGGAGGGTTTGTTTGAAAGAGACCCCTACATTTTTGCTCCTCCCGACTGTGTGCATGGAATGATAATTCATGTTTCTTTTGTGTGTAGGCTTCTGCAGAAGATAAGGAGTCTCCTATTGAAGAGACTCCGGTAACTACTTAACACTGGATTATCTCAATACCGCCTAAAGCTATGAAGTGTTATTTCAGTGCAGTTCAAAAAAATAACTCTGAGGATGAACACTTTACAGCTGTGTTTTCTTTTCTGTATACTATCTCAACATGAAGGTGATCATGTCTTCCTTTATTAAGAGATTTTTCCTCGATGAGCTTCTATAGCTTACCCAGGGCCTCAGAGGCGGTGCCAAAGATTTGTACGAAACGTTCCATTTAATTCCTGCAACTATGCAAAATTTCAAAACTATACTCCTTAATATTTCTAAATAATGTGCTTGTTATTTTATTTCAAAGATGAAAGATAACTTTAGAACCAAATGGGGCACTTTTAAAAATCCAGAACTAAAGAACTATTTGGAGGACAGTTTTCACCAATTTGGGTGGTTGCCATGAATAAATGGAAGCATTTGCTTGATTTTCATTTATGAAAATTGATTTCATACTCCTGTCAGGCTCTAGGTGAGTTTCAAACTTAAATTCAGTCTCCCCATGCGAGGTTCACTTTCGCCTGTCCCAACTCTTTCAACTGATTTATTATATTCATTCTTTAAATATTACTGTGTGGAAAATTGGAAATTTTTAGAATATTTTCAAAATCCAAATACCCTCATGTTGAGAAGAGACAGTATATATTAATTAACGAATGTGCTGGGAAACTGATGTCCACGCTAGTTGTGTTTTTAGTGTTTATTTCATTTGCAATACTTTTTTATAGTTGTGTACTTTCTGTATGGATGATTTGTTAGTGGATGGAGACTGAATAACATTCATTTAATTACAGTGTATATTTAATTTTGTTATTATGACATTACATGACATGGCTCAGAAAACCATTTTTAAAGTTTATTTGAAAACTTTCAGAGTTTTCTGAGCTATTTCCATACTAAAACAAACATTCTTTCGGTGGCTTGTTGTTATACCTATGATTTTTTTTATTTATTTTTTATTTTTTTTTAATTTTCATTTTATAGTTATCCCAAGTGCATATGACCCAAAGTATTTGAACCATGACACCACAAAGTCAAGTGCAATGTTAAAGGCCACGAACACTTGGTAAAAATAGAAAAGCTACATATAATTGGCAGTTCTTGGGCCTGAGCAAATTCAATACAATATGATTTTGTGGCACTGATGACCTTTTTGGTTTCTATGGTGACTCCTTTCCCCATTCATTGAAAGGAGATATTCTTTCATTTTTGTGAATTCAGATTTTGCGAGGTGAAGTTCTGTTACTGTTTTGCTTGTAATTTTCAGAATTTAATGTAGAGGAATACTTCAGGTATAAAGCTATGGTGTTAGCCAAATATATATATATATATATATATATTCCAAATTCAACAATGAAATTAAAAGTCTCAATTTTTTTATATGGTTTTATTTTATGTGAACTGAACATACACTATGCGAACAAAAGTATTGGGACAGTTTTTCAGGGTTTGGCCTAGGCCTCTTACTTCCAGTGCAGGGCAGTCTTGATGCTTCAGCATACCAAGAGATTTTGGAAAACACCATGCTACTAACTTCATGAACACAGTTTGGGGAAGAACCTTTTCTATTCCAGCAGGACTGTGTCCCAGAGCACAAAGCGAACTCCACAAAGACCTGCTGGAGGAGTTCAGTATGGACGAACTTGACTGGCCACACAGAGCCCTGACCTCAACCCCATCCAGCACCTTTGGGATGAACTGGAACGGAGATTGTGATCCAGGTCTTCTCATCCGGCATCAATCAGTGATCTCATAAATGCTCCACAGAATGAATGAATGGGCACAAATTCACATACACTCTATTCGAAGAAGAGTGAAGGCTTTTATAGCCGCAAAGGGGGGACCAACTCCCTATTAAGGTCTATGTAATAGAATGCAAGGGTGTAATGGTCAGGTGTCCCAGTGCTTTTGTCCATATTGTGTGGCGTAGCAGCCTTTTGATTGTTGATTTACTGATCGTTCGGTAAGTTGAAGTTTAGCACCGATAGCTCTTAGCTCTAGAGGTCACAAACCTCCAATCTGACTATGGTGCCTTGAGCAAGGTACCCTAACTACCATGACATCTGTGCTCCCCAAAACTCCTCATCATGCCCAATGAACCTTTCCCCACTAAAATGACTTGTCTGCTGGTGAAACTCCCGTCAGTTTACTTCTAAACTGACACTCACCTCTTTACTGAGTACAGTTTCAACCACAGCAGTTATACTGATCCCTGATCCCTTCATCGTGACTCATGCTGAGTGCTTTTTCATGTGCTGCTCTGCAGCAGTCCATCCAAATGTGTGGCTGTTAGTGAGTGTTCCATTTCTGGCTCTCACACCTGGATGCGTCTTTTAGACCATAGAGACCAAACCAGAAGAAGAGGCTGGTACAGTAGAAACCAAACCAGAAGAAGAGGCTGGTACAGTAGAGTCCGAGCCAGAAGAGGAGGCTAGTACAGTAGAAACCAAACCAGAAGAAGAGGCTGGTACAGTAGAAACCAAACCAGAAGAAGAGGCTGGTACAGTAGAAACCAAACCAGAAGACGAGGCTGGTACAGTAGAGACCGAGCCAGAAGAGGAGGCTGGTACAGTTGAAACCAAACCAGGGGATGATGCTGATATAGTAGACACCAAACCAGAAGATGAGGCTGATACAGTAGTGGTCAAGTCAGCTGATGAGACCAGTAAGGGTGCAGCAAACAGTGTGCAAAAGGAGGTAGATATTCAGCAATCATTTTGTACTTTGGTGCACACATCAGGTGATGACCAGCCTGTTTATATAAATACTCTGGACTTAGCATAAAGGCTGTCTGATGATCAAAGTACAGACATTTTATGTGACTACATATTTTGAATTACAGAAAGTTGTAATGAGCAGCTAAAACTTTTCTAAAACTTGTTTTTGTTTTTGATTTTATGAACTGTAATGTGTTTAACATTTCACCCAATTTGGTCAAAATTAGCTTGAGTCATTTTTTGCAGATTTTTGACCCACAGAGGGGTGGTAACATAAGAGTTCTGTGTCCTGTGATCTCACGTGCCATAGATTGGTATATGATGTGGTCAAGTTTTGTTGTCTTTTGTCTTGTCCTAGGAGAAGATGCCTATCCCCTCAGTTGTAATTGAACCTGCCTCCAGCAATGAAGGTGATGATGACCGTGATGGTGACATAACTTCTCCAATCGCAGCCAGTGGAAATGGGGTCACACCGGACAGCCACACAGCCAAAGACATCAGCTCTTCTGGCATGCCTCCAGGCTTTATGTTCAAGGTCTTTTTACTATATTATACTACTAGATTAGGCATACATTAGGTCATTAGGTGCATAATGTTGTAATGTGCTTGCGTTGCTCTTTAATTCACCATTAATTCATCTGGCCATGGATTCTGACAAGGCTGACAACTGTAGTTGATGAAAGATAAAGTCTGATAGGCAATGCATTCTGAGATGACATTCTACTGCTTGTGTTGAAATGATTGTGTGAAAAGCTCAGGATGAAAATATGAGAGATGCTAGGATGAATCTTGCCACATTCAAAGCGGCCAGGGTCACTTCTTGTGTCCATTTTAACACTTAACTGAACACTTTCTACTGGGTATACGTGTATGATTTGTTGGAATATATAATTTGAATGAAGGTAGAGGTGTACTTATTGAACTTTACACATATGTCTTACTTTTTTCTTGCAGGTTGAAACAATGCATGACTTTGAGGCTGCAAACCCAGATGAGCTCGAGCTGAAGAAAGGAGACATAGTACTTGTTATTCCAACAGAGCTGATGGAAGATCAGGTATTAACAGTTTTGTGGTCGATTCTGTAATAGAGAACCCCTCTGAAGGGAGAACTGACGTATTTACTCACACATTAAAAAAACAGTAATTTATGATGGGAACATCAAGCATAATGCACCTTTGAGAAAAAAACATACGGCTTCTTATTAGCTGGTTTTATTAGCTTATGAGCCCCTTTTATGAGTTCCTGGATCAGAAAGGTATCTTTTTCATGGTCATGTGACCTGAATGTGCCCATGAAGATCTAAATTCATGTAATGTGAATGTAATGTGATGTAATGTAATGTGAATGAAGCCCTACGGTTAGTTCCCCACTGTAACAGTTACTGTATTTATGTGTTACGGTTATTGGCTTTAACAGCAACAAGTCTGATAATGCTGAGACCAATCTCTCTAAATCCCCCTCTGTGTCCTCTCTGTCCTCTATCTCCAGTTTACCGCACAGGTTTTCAAAGGGCTCTAGATCCCTGGTTCAGGATGATGTCAAAAGCTTGATTTTGTGGTCAATTAACTCGTTTTATCCTAATGTGGATTTGGATGTATGTTTTTGAGCAGAGGCAGCAGCATTTTCTTTTAATATCTTCAGGACTGCCAAAGAGCTCTACTTTTATCCCATCTCACCTTTTTTAGAATCCAGTTGTGTATTTTTTTGCTGTATGTGTCTGTTGTCCATCTTGCCACATTCTTGTTTAAATTCATTGGTTCTTGTTTACATCCATTGGTTAAAATATTGCCGTGCTCTGTTTTCCTTCACTGTAGCGCATTGTTCTAAGAATTATTTTTAGCAGAGGAGTTTTGCATGAAGTGTAGAAATGGAGTTGATTGCAGTTCATAGCTTGCCAAGGACTTGCTGGCTTCTCTCTTACCTTCCTTATTATTATTAATCTTATATAGCATGTTTTCTAGGAATGATTATCTGTTGTTCCATGGACTGTCCCATTTTATATTACCAAAATGAGGTCTTTGCTTTGCCTGTATAACTGTTGCATTTCAGCATGTAGTCTAAATTGTGATTGCTTCTTATTTTGTAAAACCTTTCATACCAATGACACTGTCTTGACATAAGATATAGAACATTCTAGTGTCCTAAAACTTTTTCAGGACACTAGTACCTCAAAAGAGAGTATGATTGTTCATTTGAGGTGGATGTATGCACTGGATGTATAATTGTTTCTCTTCACTTTAAAAAGAGGAACATGTTTAAGTTACATTTGGTTCTTTAAAAGTTCTAGTTCTTTTTTTTAAAAAAAAAGATTGTTACTGAGGGTACAGTACTGATTGTAGTATTCCCTCTCACTCTCTGACCCACACTCTTGTTCTCAGAGCAAGTCACTTGAACTGACTGACTGTCTTTGATGTTTCTGCAGGACGCCGGCTGGCTCACTGGCATTAGGGAGAGCGAGTGGCTACAGCGCGGCTCCTCTGCCCAGAAAGGACTGTTTCCAGAGAACTTCACACAGCGTGTGGGCTAAAGCCTCCAAGCGTGCCGGGGCAGGGCATGCAACAACCGAGAGCTACAGACAGACCCACTAGTATGGAGTCCAGCGCCCTGACTGGCAACTGTCGGAGCGAACCGTATCTAAGAGGAAAATACACAAACAACAAAAAAACGAGCGGAAACACAACCCCCTGCTCGGAGCTTAAAGATAATAACAGAGCATGATGCGATAGTATGGTCTACCTTCCTCTCGAACCGAGACCTCTCTGTTTTTGTTTGTTTACCTGTAAGCAGCAGCGAATTGATGTGTGCTTTGTTGGAACTGTGGTGACCTCCACATGTAACCCCTATCTGTTTAAAGGAAACTAAAAACGAGAGTTCTCCTCTGAAGACAAAAAAATACCTTAATCTTCTCTGCACCAAGTGTATTGTATTGAGTTTGTTGCTCTGCAGCAAATTTTATCAGAATTTGTAGTGATATGATCTATTTAACCGTTCTAAGTGTTAAACGAGACTTTAATGTTTTCTTTGAGACATTTCAGACCTAAATGTTACCTTGCATCAATGTTAGTGTTCTCTGTAGATTTCATAGCGGGGCGTGTGCAGCTGTGGCGATAACACTCAGCTATGCCACCATCGACAAGACTTGCTGTGCTCTCGCCCAATGAATTCAATACTGAGTATGTTTAGTCATGAGCATGCAAAATGTTTCAAAAAGAAAATCTGGGACCTGTCATTTGGCAAATCCAGCTTTGCAAAATACTAAACATTGCTCCCTACTGCAAAAAATGTCCGTATATCCACAATTAGATAAAGTACAAAAAGTATTCTGTGAACATGTATGGGGAAAAAAAGAAATGTTGAATGCAATTTTATGTGTTGAGAAATTCTATTTATTTAACTTTATATTTTTTAAGCTGAAGCTCACTGGGAGAGTTTTGGGGTGGGATATCTGCAAAATATGCAATATATGTCATTTGGTTTCAAAGGTAACCATTGTCCTGATTGTTTAGTTTAGAGGTAACGGTCACTCCTGTGTTTGTACTGTTAGGTTTCACTGTAGAGATTTTTGTGATGTACATATCCGTGTTAATTTATCTATAAAGTGAATAAAGACTACTTCATATGGTTATATGTTCACCTTCAGAGACAGGAGCTTGTCATTAGCTGCACCAATCATCACAATGGGAAAGCATGTGTGCACCCCAGGTAGAGCTCTTGTTGATTTTCTAAGCAGAGAGAACCCTCCTCCCTGTTTTAATGCACAAACAATGAGTTCAAGTTGAATTATTTCATTTTCTGTAACCGCATAATCCTCACTAGGGTTGCTGGTTAAGGAGACCGTTCCAACAAACCTTCATTTGTATTTTTAGTAGATCAGGGGTTATGCCCCAAACTGTTCACCTTGACTTGGTGTCCCAATTCTTTTGCCCCACAACTTTCCGAGTTGCATATCTCGGCAGGGGAAGCACTCAAGACACTCCAAACTCCACAGTTGGATTGATCTCCAGGAGACCTTTCCAATGAGCCCCAAGAAGATCAGGTTGTATTTCAAGTTGCATCTCGGTGGGGAATTTAAATTAAAAGAGGCAAACACCATACCATGCCACTTTATTTATCAAATACTTTAAAACAACAACAAATACGGGTTTACCTTTACATTTTCATTAAGGGTAATGCATTAAACATTAAACATGCATGAGTTTAAAACTCCACACACACAAGGACAGGTCCCTGATTCAAACCCCAACCTGGAGGTGTGAGGCAATAGCGCTACCCACTGCAGCGATATTAGACTAAAACAAAGCATAAAATGTGATGTTCAAAAGTGAGTTTCCCCCTCCAATATATTGTATATCAGGGATGTCGGCCTGGAGGGCCGTGGTCCAACACGCATTGGTGACTTCCCTGTTCAGAAACACCTGGTTCTCGTCACAAGTTAAATGGTAGGTTTAGTGAATATGTCTGAGGAGGAGAGCCATCAAACTGTGTCGGACATCAGGAATTTGACACCCCTGTTGTACATTCTAATATTCCTAAATTAAACACAGCAAATGAATAAATAAATCTCATATTGAGGCTGGCTCCCAGTCGAGTAAGTGTTAGTATATTTATTGTCAGAGAACCAACAAATCACACAATTTGACTGGGGGTGTTTTACATACGACTGTACCAACAGAGTGATTCAGCAATTCAGAACACCACTGTAAAGCACCTCAGTCATCTCTCATCTCATGAAACTGAGCTAAATACTTATTCAAATACAAAACATTCAACAACCATCAGGCTGGCCATAAAACTAATGCTTAATAACCGTTTACATTGTAACACTGGTGTGCAATGACAGACATTTGTCCACTAGGGGGAGCTGTTGGCCTGTTTTTGTCACACACTGTTCCTCCTATTGGGTTGATGGTAACTACTAATATTTCTACATTTCTGTGTAATTCAGTTGTTAAGATGTAATTAGTCATTCAGAGTGATCTGATATGAGATGTTCACAGTGGGGGTGGTAAGAATCACAAAGTGTGTATGCTTCTAAAAGCTACCTCGGTATCTTATTTCATGAATTGGTTATGAATACGCCGCCTGATGCATGATATATTGGAAATATTCTTTTTTGCCTTTTGTCTTAAAATCCATTCTTGGGCTCTGTAAGGCAGAATGGTCCCCAAAGAAAACATATTTTAATATACAACTATTTTACACTCTCAAAATAACTACCATTTAGGTAGAAGCTTAAGATTAGGGTACAAATCTTAAGCTTCTTAACTGGGATATACATCATAATATCAGTACCAAATTATACATATTTTAAGTTACATTGACACTATCATACACACTATCAGACTCCAGGCTCTTTGTTTGATTTTTGTACTTAAAATAGTTTAGACATAAAAAGGTGCAAATATGTCTCTTTCATCTGGAAAAGTGAATGTATTAATTTAAAAGGTACATGAGGTACCTTTTTGCATCTTTGTGGGTACATTTACATTGCACTTTGGTCCATCTAATAATTATAACAACAACAACAAGTATTATTATTATGGTTGTTGTTGTTGTTGTTATTATTATTATTATTATTATTATTATTCCTGCCCAGATTGTATCTCCTTATGACTGCTGAGAGAGGCTCGAGCACCCTTTGTGACATTGATTATGGATAAGGGGGTTAGATAATAATAATAATAATAATAATAATAATAATAATAATAATAATAATAATAATAATAGCAAACCCACCCTGAGTGTTTGTCCCTTAGGCTACAGCACCCCGAGATAAACAGTAAGATAAAGGTAAGATAATGAATGGATGAATAATAATAAATTTTAACTATTATAGTAGACGTGCCCAGAGCACCCTGAAAAAAGATAAGCAGTTGGGATAAGAGACGGACACATAATAATAATAATAATAATAATAATAATAATAATAATAATAAGAAGAAGAAGAAGAAGAAGAAGAAGAAGAAGAAGATTTTTCCTGTCATGTGTCTCCTTACCTCCTCACAAACCAGGTTAAGGATAAGGGGTTTAGATAACACAGGGCAACTACTACTACAAATGATGATGATAAAAAAAAATGTAAAAATTAAACAGTAGTTAGGGTTAAGCAAAATGCTGTTTTGTGTTTAAGTTTTATGAAAACTTTTTATTATCTATCTGAAAGGCAGCTCAGGTGTGAAGGGGTGAAGTTTTCTAGTCTATCAGAAACCCCAGGGGCGGGGTTTGTGGCTGTTTGAGCATTGCACAATGAAAGTGGACTAATTTATCGTGGTAGTTTCTTTTCCTTCTGAAAACAAATCTGCAGTTTAGCTTACTTTATCCCAGCAGAGGAGCCGACACTGTTAAAAGGGGTTTCAATTAATTTGGTATACAGATCTGACCATGGCCCAAGTGAGCACAGAGTGTTTTGTTGTGCTTATGTTAATGGGTGAGATAATCTGTTAGTCCTTTAGCCCTAATTCCGGGCTGCGTTATCCCGGGTCCAGGATTTGAGTTAGGCTAATCAATGTCTAAAATGTGTGATGTGTCTACATTTCAGGGGAGTTATTTGAAAGGACGTTGTTTTTGTGCTTTAAGGCTGTACCACGGCTCAAATCTCCTACCCGAAGGTGTGGGACGTGGCCCTACCGAGGAGGACCAAGATCATTAGGTGCAGCGTCGACTCCTCCGTGTCTCTGAGCGGCACTACGCTCCACCTGTATAGACAGAGACTCGGCGAGACCCTCCACCGCCTCATGCACTTCACAGCTGGGGCCTCAGCGGCCAACAACGACCACGGCGTTCCCAGCAGGTTCAACGGGAAGATCCAGGGCCAGAACGTCGCTCTGACCATCTCTGGCATCCAGAGCGAGGACGCGGCCACATACTACTGCGCGGTGTGGAAAGGAGACACCGTGCTGAACCTCCCCGGAGCGGCAGCGCACAAACCTGCGCCCGCGTCCCAAATCCAGTCCTGAGCACTAAAGCACTGTCCCAAATCACACCCCACAGACACCTCCATACGTCTCCTCACACTTCCATACACCTCCACACACGTGCACACACTGCTGCAGCACTGAATGCGTTTCTAAGGCGATTTCCCACTGCTATTTAGTGTGGTAATACTTATTATTATTATTATTATTTTTATTAAAAAAAATGAATGCACGTTTTTCTGACGTAGCACAGCGCCCAAGTCAAGGCAGTGCAGGACCATTCAGACAGGCTAATGACTAATTTTCAGGAAAAAAGGGGAAAAAACGAAATAATTTGTTAAAATTAAATAAATAATAAACAAATAAATGTATAATAATAGATATAAAATAAATCTTGGGTAATGCCATGCTTCCAAATCTGTGGAGTTTGGAGAATAACCTTTTTTATCATTTACATTTACCAGCGACTTCCATTCCCTAACTACAGGGGACAGTCTCCCCGGAGCAACTTGGGGTTAAGGATCTTGTTCAGGGACCCAGTAGCGGTGCTGAAGGTAGGATTCGAACCCATGACCTTTTGGTCTGGAGGCAAGTATCCTACCCACTGAGCCCCTCCACCTCTATTATGAAGACATTATTGGTATTTCAGGTTAAAAACTGTCCTAAAAACTCATCTTTTTAAACTCAGACAGGTAGGAAAAATACCATAATACACATTCATATCAATTTAACTGAACTGATTTACACATTACACGACACAGATTATAATTTAGGTTCTTTTCTGAGGATGTCAAACGAAAAATGCACCAACGGAATAGTGTCACATTGACAAAAGGTGAATGCAATAGTTTTTAGCTTTAATTTGCAAAAAAACAACATTTATAGAAAGAAGCCACAGGAAAAGCACCGAAAAGAAAAATGAATAAGAACATTAATGAACTAAGACGACAGCAATGCGGGCCAAAGTCCATTCAGAAATTGTCTTCTCTGCAGTTAAAAGTTACTACAGGCAGATTGTTATACATTGTCTGAAGTGTTTCTGGTACAGAACAGAAGACTCAGTCTCGGCTCTGAAGGGCTAATGCTGTAATTCTCCAGAATCAGTTCACTTTCTTAAAGAAACGTCAGATAAAACAGTGATTAAGGGTCTACAAGGCTAGGAAGTGCATGCATGCGTTAGATCTCATGTAACTGTATACTTTAGTTTGTGTTGGTCACTCACTGCGATATGATACGCATCTGTCTCTGTGACAACACGGGACACCTATTTTATATTCTTTAATCAATATTTTGCCTCTTTACATGACTTTTCTTTTTAACAGAAAACAGTACTGAATTATAGAAGGACATTGCACACAACTTAATGATGGAATGTAAAAAATTAGTAATCGTATGGCTATAGAAGAGCGTGTTTTGTAGAGACAGGTGTAATTACTGTAGACTTTTAAAGGTATGATGAATTAGTTGATTCGAAGTTGCTGGCCGAAACTGGCGTAGGGACGTACGGTACACTTATATGGACAAAAGTATTGGGACACGATGTTTGCAGTCCCCTTGCTTCCCAGTGAAGCAGTTCTAACATGACTTTTTGGACAACGCCATGCTTCCAACTTTGTGGACAGTTTGGGGAGAAAACCCGCACAGAACCCTGACCTCAGCGTTATCCAACACATTCGGGACAAACAACCCGGAAAGGAGACTGCGAGCCAGGCCTTTTCAAGTCTTTTTAATTCCAGAAAGATGAAGAGTGACGGTTTGGGCTCTTTATATACACTGAAAGGCATCGCGTAGCAGAGACGTTGGAATACTGGTATTTTGTCCAATCTGTGCTGCCCTAGAAATGACACCTCATAAATAAAGTTTAATTACATTTTTATGGCTCCTTGGGAGAGAATATCCTTTATTAAATATACATACGGTGTTACACGTTGGCGGCTTGTTAAAACATCAGCCGTAGAATTTAAAAAAAAGGCATAAATTTGTCATTAGCATTACCATTAGCATAGCTAGCCAAATACCTTGATATCTTGTAAATGGCTCATTCTCACCCCATAAATGAGACGATTTTGGAAGAGAAAACACCCAGGCAGACTGAAACTCACCCAGGCAGACTGAAACTCACCCACTCCTTGCAGTAAAATGCTTTTTCTGCAGAAACTCACCTTGCACGGTTCACACGCCGAGCCTGTCCGGCTGCTGCTGCCCGGGTTGCCAGTTGCGCTACACATCCCCACTCGGGAAGGGCTAAGCGCGAGAGGGTTTTCATTTATTGATTATTAAAAAGTTATATATTTAATGTCTTTTAGAATATAACGTCAATATGAAAGCACAAATAAACTATAACAACAAGTGAAGTTTGGAGCTATAACAAAAAAAAATATTCACAATATGGAGAACATTATTCACGAATTCTGTATTTGACAATATTCTTTCTTGCTCTTGTCATAGTTAGCAGACGTGCCATATTCAAACGATTTACTGTTTGCATATCATATACTAGAAATGAAGCTACCAGTGCGGTTTCGAACGCACCAACCCACAGTTTAAATCTATGAATACTGAAAGGGCAAGGCCAAAACTCTCCTTTGTTAAAAAGGTGTCATTGTTCTCCACATCAGAGGCTTCTTATTGCATTCTTTTCACATGTAGTAAGTTTGCTGATGTGTACAAAACCTGTCTGATTGCCTTCTTTGAATTCTTCTCAGTCTACATCATTTAAACCAAAGGCCTTCTCCACCTGGTGCACCTGGAAAGTCTCACAGGACCTGTTATACCTGTCCTTAACTCCGCCCATCAGAGTCTTAAAAACCATGTATTTATAAGCGTTCGTCTCGTCACTTATTCCTCTAATCCTTTCCAGCCATGGCTTCATCCAGCTGCCATCCAGAGGAGTTTTCATGCCCTGTGTGTTTGGACATATTGAAGGATCCTGCGACGCTTCCTTGTGGTCACAGCTACTGCCTTCAGTGCATCCAAAAGCACTGGGATAAAGCCGCAGCAAAGGGTATCTACTCATGTCCTCAGTGCAGGCAGGTCTTCAAGCCCAGGCCCACTCTGGGAAGGAATAACATGCTGATGGAGGCTATGAAGAAACTGAGAGTGCAGGGGCAGGACGATCTCCATTCATCCATTAATTCCTCCCTCGCTACATCTCCTGCCAGGCCTGAAAATCCTCCTCCACCAGAACCCCACAGACCTGATGGAGCTGAAGGAGCCGGTGAA
The DNA here is from genome assembly GCA_037577145.1 of Brachypetersius gabonensis. Classification (NCBI taxonomy): domain Eukaryota; kingdom Metazoa; phylum Chordata; class Actinopteri; order Characiformes; family Alestidae; genus Brachypetersius; species Brachypetersius gabonensis. Next base: position 15,351,239 of record JBBJLR010000013.1, on the reverse strand, counting down.
AACGTTCCAGTTCAGGAGGGGTTGTATCCTCCACTGCCTCACACCTCCCCCAGGCTGTGTCCACTACATCAGCAGGTTCTGGAGTGGTACTGTTGTGATGATAAAGAGAGCGTGTGCGATGAGTGTAGCCTCCTGGGACATAAAGGTCATCGAGTGATACGCTCAGATGAGGAAAAAGAGGAGAAACAGGTATACACACACACACACACACACACACACACACACACACACACACACACACATCTAAGGAATGACTGGAGGCACTGAGGAGAAATCTGAAACCTGTTCTCCTTATCAGCTCATAAAATATCAACAACAGACACTTTAGAGAAAATGGCTTTAAAGTATTTGCACAAGTGCCCAAAACCTTTTCACAGTACTGTATGTATATGTAATGTAGCCCATGTCCTGAATGTTTGTGTCACTGTTTTTGTGCGCAGAGGGAGCTGGAACAAAAGAAGGAATTGGTCAGAAAGAGTATTCAGTCCAAAGAGAGGACTATTCAGACACTACCACAGCTTTTTCAAGCTCGCAGGGTAAGGCATCCAGATTGATATCACAGACAAAGATTGTCTTTTCTTAAAGAAGGTAGCTGGGGCAGCTGCTGGCCTAGTGGTTAGAGAGTTGGCCCTATGATCAGAAGGTCATGGGTTTGAATCTCAGTACCCCTGACAAGGTGCAGTCCCCACACACTGCTCCCAGGATGCTGTGCTCCTGGCTGCTCGCTGCATTATTTGGTGAATGGGTTAAATACAAAGAATTTCATGCTGTTCACACTGTGGTGTGGTGTGGTGTGTTCACATATGAAAAAATCACACTTACACTTAATCATCAGTGTTGAATTGTGTCCAGCTGAGCTATTTATGTGTTATGCCAGTTTCAGGCCATGTCCACACGTACACGGGTATTTCTGAAAACGGAGGTTTTCCCTTTTCGTTTTTTTTAATAGCGTCCACACAAGCTCGTTTCAAAAATATCTCAGTCAGCACGAAATCTAAAAAAAAACAAAAAAAAAACAACGCTAACAAAAGCATGCCAGTGCTGTAATGGCGATATAACCTTACAGGACTGGCGACCAGCCAGAAGCCTCATTACCGGAGACAGTGGGAAGTGTTGCCCTGTTGGAAAAAGCTACCTTTAAGTTTATACAGTTCATAACACTAATGATGAGAAACAGTCAAATATTATCCATAATCAGAGAAACATATTATTTTAATAAAAAAGCCTAGATAGATAAATAGATCTTTAGAGGTTATACAGTCAGTTTCTAACACTGAGAAATGCTACCGTGAAGCATGCCATGCTAACAGATAGTGGTCATTTCTGGACAGTACCGATGATGTTTCCCAGCTTCAGATAACATTCAGCAAACTGCGGAAAAGAGCATT
>JBBJLR010000013.1:15304205-15320905 GCA_037577145.1 Brachypetersius gabonensis | reverse complement strand
ATATATACACACATACACATATGTACACATATACACACACACACATGCATATACATATAAAATTTAAAAAACATCAATGCGTTTTTTCACTATATGCAGGTGCCCTCGGAATGTAAAGCTGGGGGTTACTGTATTTGTCTGCACCGTTAAATAGCTCCTACAATTTCATTGCATGTGTAGCATTATGCTTCAGTACAACGGCATATCTTATCTTATCTGTACAAGGAAATACCCACAATAACACGGAAACTGCAAATATTGTCTGCATTTTTGTTTTTGCCTTTTTCAATTAGGCAATATGTTTTTTTTACGCATTAGTTCTAAATTAAGAAAAATATAATCGACTAATTTTGTTAAATAAATAGTGGTCCAAATATAAAGTATATATATATATATATATATATACATATATATATATATATAACTATATTTCCTGTTCCCGCATTTTCGTTTCGTTCTTCTAAAAGCCCTAAAATGCCGCCTAAACGCCCTGCACCTTCTGGCAATGCACCTAAGCACAAGAGAAAGTGTAAGAGATGCGAGATGCAGCTGAGGAAAAACAGGCAGACGGCCGTGGTTCAGGGGGTATGTGCATCTTATTATTATTTTATGTCTGTGTTAGGGATGCAACGGTACTCGGTAAAATACCGGACCATTCGGTACACGCTGCACTGTTCGGTACGCCCTTGTGTACCGCGGTAGTTCGGTTTTGCACTTCCTTTTGAAAATGGCGCTTAATGCTTAGGAGGACAGACTAAAAGAGGACAGACTAAAAGGTAACTCACTCTATTAATGTAGATGCTGATCCTTTCATGTGGTGGAGGACAAATGAGATAAAGTTGCAAAAAGTACCTGTCATCCAGGATGGTGATGATTTCTCCAGATTTGAAGGTAAGTTCATTGTCCTCCGCTGCTTCAAAATCGTAGATGGCTCGTACCTTCCGCCCCTCGGGTTTGTGTGAGGTGAGAAGGTTATTAGCACTGGGGTATAGCCCAGAAAGAGAGGTTTGCGTTTGCAGCCTTTGCTCCTTCAAAGACAGTTCGATTGCTGAACACAGGTGGAGGAAGATGGAGAAACGGGCAATCTCAAGTCACTATACTTTTATACATTTTATTTATTTATTTATTTTTAACTGAAATTGCTCAGAGACACACCTTTGGCCAGGTCCTCTTCTTCCTTCTTGTTTGTAGATGTTGCTGGATCTTTGGCCACTAATGCAGGGCTTGCTTTGGCTTGTTCTGCTGCCTGCAAAAGGGTCAGAAATCTAAGGTGCAGCATTGTACAGACACAGTACAGTACAATTTACATCAATAACAGCCATCTAAATCTTCTCAAACTACTAAAGCTCTCTGGCAATTTTGTCTTCTGTAGAAAGAACATTTTAGGTAATAATGAGTTTACGATCATCTTGGGTACTTAAATGGCCTGTTGGTATATGTTTAGGCTCTATTATGTAGAAATCAGAATTTCTCAAGTTGCAAGTGCCAACAAAAATTATGTAATTCAGATATACAACATCAGATATAGAAAAAAGAGGATATTCATTCAAGTGGGAAACGTTCCTTGTTCAGAAGAACTGTGTCAGACAGTGAACACTATACATGTATGGGCATTGCAACTGTGTCTAGTAAAATGCATATGCAACTGCTCAACTGTTGGGATGTGAGAAAGGTCCTTATTAAAAAAGATTGTGGCCTGGGAAAAATATAGCTCTGCAGTATTCTTTATGATATAATATTTTACAATCTCAACACTATATGAACTAGTTATGTTATACCTGGCATGAATTCTTTGGACCATAAATGTTTCCTCATTTTCAAATCACACGAATGCCTCTAACTGGCATACCACACATAGATCACACATCTAAGAACGTCTTATTGGTCAGGACACGAAAGAAACAGAAAACAAATGTGTTTGGTCAGATGGCCCATTTGCATATTGTAGCAATCTGCTACATCAGCCCCGCAAATAAAAATATTATAAAAGCAATTAACAAGCAGATGAAGGAACACACAAAAGCAGGATCCAGTAAACGCAGATTAGATCAGTAAGATGTGATCATGCTGACCTGGGAACCAACAGCAGGAAAGGTGACACCCTGCTCTCTCAAGTTCTTGATCATGGCCGAGATGAGGCTGAGCTGGGGGTCGTTACGGAAATCCTCTGCCCATTCCACCATGAGGGCCTTAAGCTTCTCACACACCTTTGGGTGGCCCTGGACAAACAATAACTTGACATAATCAAGTTTGGCAGATAAATGTCAGATAAATAAATAAATGTGTTTACATACCTTGTTTAAAACATTGCTAACTTCACTGGCAAACTCTCTGGAGCACACTTCCAAATGGAATATTTTTCCACAGTTGGACACACAAGCACCTAATAACTGCAAGACAGAACAGTTAGCTGGTTCAACATACAGACTAATGTTTTCATTTCCACAAACGTATTTTCATAAAAGCAAATTAATGTCAAGTCTGCGCACCAAGTCAAAACCAAACGAGGGACGTATGTGCAAAATGGGTGATTATCCTAATTATGCTGCTTATCTTTAAAAAAAAAATAGTTTAAAATATACTTAGCAAGGTTACAGTGTAACTGTGTAACAAATTAAAGTAGCTAGTATTGACAGTTATTTGATAAACCACCTTACTTCAGTGTGTTACCATTAAGGACATTGATGATTTGACAAGATATTGCAGATGAAGATATTGATACTATTTGCACTGTTATATCATTACTTTTTTTGGTCCGTTTTTATTCATTTTTGTAGACATCGGATATCAACATGGTCAAAAATAAAAAATGTTGTGATTCAATAAACGCACTTGCCATCACATCACATCCACCTAATGCTTGTGACTGATTACAGTGGGAATGGTGTTGTTTTGACTTGGCACTTGCTGTTAGAACAAGATGTTGGATTCCGTAATCAGCAAAAGCCCTAAATACAGGCCTTGTGCTTGAAACCAGGTGACATTAGAAAAGCATAAACTACTTGACAGGCTCAAGGATCAAAAGGCTTACCGTCAGTGCCTGCATGGCTACATGGGGATCCTTGTGGTTGACTCTCCTCATTATAGACCTGAGGCATTCCTTTGGGCTACAAAACACAAGAAGAAAATCCAACAATCACCAGGTTCAATTCACCTGCAGTCTTTATTAGTCGGACAGGTTTCCTTATACAAATCACAATTAGACAAGAAGTTGATTCAACTCACCCAGTCCTAGACTGTCCAATTTTATCACATATGTCCAGTATAAGGCCCCAGTCTTCAGCTGTGTTCATCTCACTGGTCGCTTTTTCTGCAAAGTAACATTGTGGCAAAAAAGAAAAAGTTAAATTGTGTTACTCTGAGAAAGTATTACATGACTTCCATTTTTTCTAGGCATGAAAAGTAGCTTTTTTTGCACATAACATGCAATCACACTAGTGTTCACTTTGATAGCAGAAAAAGGCACCGCTTCCTGTCTGATCCCGTACTGAATTTTGGCAAAATTACAGCAGATTTATCAATATCCAATTTATTGCATGTGTATTCAGAGTATTCAGGATTTGATTATTGATCATTTAAAATGTCAATTTTTGTGGTTGAGATGCCTTCATAATATATGGGGAGAGAAAGTGGTGGGGAGTGTCACCTTGACAGTGCATATGGGAGAGAGATTCTCTGTGTGAGTGTTGTGGCGACAATAAAGACACCAAAGTCCAGGTCAGTTATTTAAAAAAAAAAAGGACACTGTTGTGTTTTAATAGAAATTCAACAGCTTGTGAACGTGGCGATGCACATTTTTTCCTTCAGTTTTTGGGTTAGATTTTGCTCAGTTTGCTCCACCCATTTTCAGCCAGCCTTAACCATAAAAGACTTGAGCAGAAATCTGAGGCACACTGTGTAAAGAGAGTCAGAAGAGGCACCGGTTCAATAACCAGCACTTTTAAACACTCCCCCCTCAAGTAAAGTAACTGTAAACTCAACGTTTGGATGTCTCTCTGCAACCACACTTTGCATTTCCTCATGAAAATGCAATCTACGTTTTATTATTAGCGTGATTGTGCTAGCAATCACAGTATTCTCCTTCTTAAGTTTTATTAGAAGGAAAAAAAAAAGACATGTCGCTATTGGTTGTGGTTTAATTAACATTTATCAGCCCATGAATGCAGCTATGCACTCAGCTATCCTTAACCTTCAATGACTTGGTAAAAGTCAGCAAGTTGACACACCCTCTGTGGTACACCTTAGTGTTAGTTTCTGGTGTAGCGGATATGGTGTTCAGCGTTTTGGTCGGTTGATCAGGAGCTGAGTACTGATCATTGAAAATGGATGATTTTGCCTACAGACAACAAAATCATCAAATGTTGGCCTATGTGAAGTCGCATCACTTGGTGAGCAGCTGCCACATAGCCAGAGAAAACCCTGCAGCGCTGAGAACTCAGCAGCTAAACCCCTGGCTGGAATGAGTCAAAAGTGTGTTAGTGTGTGTACATGGCATTTGTAACCGTCATTATGGTTATTATGACGGAAAGAATGCACTAGTGTTGAAACCTGTTGTTTCCAGCGACTTTGTGTGTGCTTTTACTGTAGGTTAATGTGATAAAGTATTAATTATTAAATAACAAAATGCACTGCAATGTTATTTTACAAATGCACAAGGTAACAGACGATGAATAATGTTAAACCTAAACCAGTCCACTGGACCTTTATTACGACAAGAAAGACCACTATTCAAACCGATGACAGCAAAGTCATGAAATGATCATTCTCGAGAACCTTACCATGTCAGAACGGTTCGCAATGGTGGTGATATACACCAAATATCAGACGCGTTTAATGCCTTTAAAAGCAGCCTCGCAAAGTTACTACATTAAATGATTACACATACATTGCTTGATTCCTGAAATGTTGTTTTACAACCGTTTTGAGATAAGGTTTAGAGCTAAAATGTATTTTAAATTAACTAAATAGCGAAGAGGTCCATAATTTGTGTTTAGGATACATCAACATTTTTATCAGTCAGCACTACATATAAAAATCCTGGTTTTTATCACGGGCACTGAAATGAAATTGAAGTACGTTTCTCTACAATGCACTACAACTTCACATCGGAACACTCTTAATTACTTTACACGTTTAAATAAGTTGACTTCTCAACAACTGGGCATTTTAAAGACGCCGTCCTTACACTGTGACTACAAAATCAAAGAAAACAGCAAAGAAATAAACGTACACACAAAAAAAAAACCATACAGCAACGGTGCTTTAATCTTGAGTTCTGTTCGGCACAGCTTCCTAGCTAAAAGGCTAACTGTTGAAACTCAATACTGCAAACGCATAAGCTCTCTGTCTGGGATAAAAATAATACACGAATGTGTTTGTGTTGCGAATACCATGCCATTCTAGTGACTGCCCAGACAGTTGTGTCTCTCAATATGTAGCCACAGTCACTTTTGTAGCAATAAAGCTAATGCCAGCCGCCTAACGCAATTTCTGACCAGTCCAGTCCAGCATTTGCAGTGTCACCGTGGATTTAAAGCCTACTCCAGGGACTAAAAATTACTGGCATTGTAGGAAAATATTTACACCACTACCCAGCAGATGGGTTAAATGTTGTCCTTACTTTAAATACATCATCGCCTATTATGGTTTTACCGTGAGCGACTAGCTATCGTTAGCCACTTAGCCTAGCATAGCCTTCTATGCTCACAGCGTCGAGGCCGTAAATGGCTGGTGTGGCCGTGTTTTCGTTTTTAAAGCGGTTTCACAAAGCGTAGTATTGCGAGGTAAAGCACTTGAAAAGCGAAACGGCAGACAGTCGAGCAGAACACATAACTCGTTAGCCAACTGCCGTGCTAACACTAGACATGCCAGCTCCGTTATCTGCACCCAACTGAACTTACCAACATCTTGATCAAAGGGATTGGAAGTGAAAAGAGGCATTGCCGGGGTGTGTGGGCGAGAGCAGTAAGAAGATATGTTTGAGCTCGGTCCTCTTCTTTTGTCTCTCTGCTTTTTTTTTGTTGTTGTCAGTACTTGGTTAATGAATTAATATACATAATAAAGGAACATGCAGCCAGATCTGAAGAGTGGAGTCCCTCCTTGTCAGCAGAAGGGTATGGGGAGCAGGAGCAGGGCTGCCGCGACAAACCAAGTCACGTTATTTGCAACATAGGACACGACAAGATACCGAATTGACGTGCGTCTGAATCTGGAACCAAATTAATATTTGATGTTTTCCTTTCCTTAACAGCGACAAAGAGAAACGGCAGTAATGGGGACAAGGAAAGCGTTCCCCAATCATATGATCTAATCACATGACACGAGTCGTTGTTCCCAGCTCGGCTGGAATGGGATCGCCCGGCGCGGCAGGGACGAGTTACAGCCAATCAGTCAGCTTCGCGTGATTTCAGCCAATCACAGCTCTCCGATTCCAGGACCGTCCGTGTATTAGCGGTTGTGAACGCAATCTACCATTAAGGAGCCTCCGAATGTCCTAAGACTGTCCGTGACACCACTGAGGTACCCCTGAGCAAGGAACCATCCCTGCATACTGCTTCTTGGGTGCTGTGTTCCTGGCTGCCTGCTGCTCACCTGGTGAATGGCTTAAATGCAGAGAAAGAGTTTCATGCTGTTCACACTGTGTGCTGTGGTGTATTCATGTATGACATCTTTTACTTTTTGTGAGCACTACTGCTGTGCCAAAGTATCCCATGCCCTCTGCTTTCACCCTCAGCTAGATGGAACGGAAAGTCAAGTGAATAATCATCTATTAGAGAGGAGTGTTTGGATTGGTGTTGGTGACTACTACATGGGCATGATCTCTATCTGTTCACACACATCCTCACAGCAACTCAGATTTCCTCACAATGGCGGCGTTAGGAACTAGAAAGCATGTTGACCATGCCATAGTGGTAATTTTGTTACCATTCAAAGTGTCCAGTGTCCTCTGGGTTTTCAAATTTAATGGTAATGTAAAAAGAGAGAAATCTGAAAATATGCTACTTTGGGGACTTGATCATCTTACAGCACATACATGTATCAACAAATGCATTTGATTAGCGTTTGTACTTTAGTGATGCTTTTTTATATATGAAAGAGAAATATTATTTAATCATTCAAAGCACTGGTTACAAATCTCAAAGAACATATGATTTTTTTCATCTACAGCTGAGTATCCAGTCATTTGTATTTATTGGTTTTATTGAAACTTTCAAGCAAATTCATGTCATTGAAAAATGAATCTGCCGACGTGAAGATTTTTCTTCACAACAGCACACGATCAAAAACAGATGCATCAGGTGAAACAATATATCCACTTTTAACCAAAAATTCAGGTCCAGAAACTTCCAACCACATAGTCATCTCTGCTGCTAGTTTGAAACAATTAGAGAAGCCAGGCGATTATTAAACATCTGTAAGAAATTATTAAACATTGTAGAAAGTACTATTCTAATAAAACTGCATTAAACTGAACTGAGCATTCTCAGGAAAAAAAACTCACTGCGATTTGTTTTGGTTTTCATTCAGTTTTATTGCATTATGTGGAAAGAACTTGAGAAATGTTGCTTCCCCTCAAAGTTCTGGCCTGCACTGATTTACGGTCACTAAGAATAGAAACAACATTGTGGCTTGTAATCATAATTCTTGGTGTACATTTAGTCAGGTTATTATAGAATAACAGTTTAATTAGGGGCAATGATGGAGCTTACCCACATGTTTAATGCATTCTCCACTGTGGCGATTAACATACACTGAGAGTCTGATAGCGCTGACAGATTATAGAGCAAAATCTCTACACTCATCCTAAACAGGCAGTGTTTTTCTTTAATAAAATATAAAAATTCCTGGTCAACATGGTAAAGAACAACAGAAAAACTGGATGCAGTTCTTCTGAGTGCAGGGTGGTCTAATGTCATTAGGCCAATATAGGTCGCTACGTTACAGAACTCATTTTTACATTAAAAAATATTCTTTTTATAACATATTTCATTGAAAAATACCAACAGTTTTACTTTGGGCTAGCTTTTAGGTTACATGTATACTGTGTGTTTAAAGGCACAACTATTTTATACGTAGATAAGATTTGAGTGATTTGTTGAACATAGCACTGATATTCCAGACTATAAACAAAACTGCATAAACGTAAAGGACCATAATTACTTTGATGTGAACAAGAATCTGATATTACAGCATCCTACTGTGTGTAGCTTATGGTATTAGGTGATTGTAGTTCATAACAATTAAAGTAGTTGCAAAGCTCATTGTATTGCACTGGACTACTACGCCATCAATTATGTTTGACATTTTAAGTAAAAAGATTTTAAAGGGTATTTACAATGGTGTGCTTAAAATGCATTACAGCTTTTCCTGCTGTTAAAAATGTATTACGGTGTGATCTTGACTGAAAATCTGTTGGTCTAGTTACAGAACAGTTAGCAGCCTTGATGAACTGCTGATCATCGCTGATTTGTAGTTTTCTTTCCTGTCCATCAGGTTTCATTTAAATTGTCTTTTGGCAAAGCCATGCACTCTTGACCATTTGAGTAGTCTCCCTGATTGTCATGTCCATTCTTCTCTTGGCTCAGCAACGGATGCTATAAAACAGGCACTTTTCCTGTAATGGACAGACGAACTTAGTAATCAGCAGGTTGACAATTCACCTTTGTGTGGTATCACATACAGTCAATCAAATTGTTGCTTACTCTCATTTGTATGTTCACAAATGAATCCAATGCGATCTGTACAGTAGAAGTCATTCCAGTTGGCCTCATGGATCAGCCCAGCACAGTCCTCGCCCTCTTCATGCCCATGGCTCCAGTTATCAGGCTGGCCTGGTTTCCACTTTCTAGAGTGATGTATGAAAATGTTTTTTTATGTAGTGTAAAAGTTTATGAAGCCATATGACATGCACAGTTCACGTCTGTTCGTGTTTGTATTTACTTTGAATATTTACATTTACATTTGCGGCTTTTATCAGACACTTTTATCCAAAGCGACTTCCATTCCCTACCTACAGGGGGCAGTCCCTCCCTGGAGCAAATTGGGGTTAAGGGTCTTGCTCAGGAACCCATTGGTGGTGTGCTGAAGGTAGGATTCGAACCTATGACCTCTTGGTCCAGAGGCAAGTATCCTACCATTAGGCCCATCACCAAAATGAATACATTTTGCAAAGCACAACATTTGCAAGCGTGTAACTTTTTATGTAGTTAACGGATCAAGTGGAACAAGCTTTTGGTCACCTCCTATTATTGCAGCATCATCACTGAAAATTTCTGCAGCCATCCGACAGATATTTCAGCAAAAATATTGTTGATTACTGAATTGTGAGCAGAATGGACCTGGCCTATGTGGGTTGCTCATTTCGATTGAAAGGTGCTTGAAGTCTTGCTCTTAATTTGTTAGCAAAATAAAGTTATGCCTTGCTCACTCCTCTACTCACGTAAAAGTTGCAAGGGTCCCATCCACCCATCTCCAGATGTTTTCCTCTTCCATATCTGTGAGACCCAGCCAAAAGTATCCCTTTCCTGTAATTTGCGTCCTTATCCAAAGCTGAAACAAAGCACATAAGCACACACACAAACAGGTATAATGAAAAAGACTAGTGAGAAGCATAATGTGGTGCTATGAATTCATTTGCAATACTTTCATATGTAAGCAATTTAAATGCAGGACACCCAAAAACAAGCATGGCAACTAGGTGGTAAAATACAGATAAAAATGTATCAGGCAAACCTAAGGATTCACGGTCATTTGAAAAACCTGACTGTTTCCCTGCATGACTGAATTACTTATTGTTTATAGCCTTATAGGGACTCACAGGTGTGAAATTGGTCAGTCTGCTTGGCATGCTATGTGTGTTCACCCCTATAGTTCTTTCTATGGACAATTTCAAACAGTGGTAAATTTTATTGGTAATCTAACCTAAGTAACCTATTGGTTATTCTGATGATTAATTGACTTATTATTTTGTTTGTTTTACACTTTAGACCCCAACAGAATCCCAGAACACTCTTTAGATATTTTTAGACGTTAGCTTGTTTAATCAAAATGTTTTATCATCACATCAGGGAAAGGGAAAATTAGGGAAAGGTTTTCATTTTAAATGTAAGTGCCACTTCTTTAATCTGAGCACAGGACTGAACTGAAGGGAAAATTGACACTGAAACTTTATAACTACAGTATACTGTTACAAATTCACCTAAGTATTCCTAGAAATAAAAAATATAAATATGAAACAAACTGACTACTGACAAAACTGTCAAATGGTTAACTTGATTTCATGTTATTAATAACGTATCTAAAACTAAAGGATCTATTCTTAGCCAATAAACATTCTCCAGGCAGTTTTGCAAGCTTGCCCTTTTTTTTCCCCCCTCTGAGCCACTGCCTGTGTAGAGGCAGTGCTTGTGCTTGTATGAGTTTATTTGTTTCTGTTTCTGTTTGTGTGTGTGAAAGACAAAGTAAGAGGTTTGTGGGCAAGTTTGAGAAATTGGATTAGGAAAGTGCTTAAACTAATAGACCTGTGACCCAGACTTCTGCCATGTCAGAAATGAATGAAGTCATCTAAGTAGTATATCCTAGCTTGTTTCGGCAGTTAATCGAGCATTGCTTCTTTCTCAAATGATGGCCCACAAAAATGAAGCTTGGTCTGCATATATTTATTAGTGGTGGGCCGTTACCGGCGTTAACGTGAGGCTTCAGACCCCCCAAAATAGACATAACAACGCCCATGCTGTGAAATGACCACATCACACGTGACGCGCTAACATGGATGCAGCTATGAAGCCACCGGGTTTGCTTCAGGGAAAATTTATTTTTAAGAAGCTTCCCAATGGAAACCTCGACAAGACTAAGGTTGTTTGCAACTTGTGCAATGCGGGATTAGTTTACGGTAGGAGTTGAGAAACCTGTTCTCAAATACTTACTTTTAGTCATTATTTGGGTAGCACACAGATTCTGAATGCCTTTGGCAGAATTCAAATGAGCCATTTTAATCTAGATTAATTCCAAGATTACAGTTAAATTAATCTAGATTAAAAAAATTAATATTTATACATTTAATCTGCAGTGATTAAATGGGGCTAAATCGTACTGCGTATGCTTAGGTAAACACAAAAATAGCTAAATAAAATTACCTGTTCATCCTCATCATTGATAATAAGCATAGAAGAAGTCTTGTTGTTACACATTTCCTTTGTTTCATCAAAATTTAACCTCTCTGATGGAGCAGAGAAGTAATAGCAGTTTTCTTTATAGCTTGTCCATTGAAGTGGACATCCTGAGGAGTAGAAGAAGAAGAGAAAGTTCAACATAAATTATTTTTGTCTCATTTCCAAGTATAATAAATAATATCATAGGTGTTTTCACCTGGTGCAGGAAAGGATGTTTTACTTGGCGTACTGGTGGGAACAGGCTCTTTCACTTGGTGTGACACTGAGCTTTGTGGTCCTATTGGAGGCAAAGGTTTAGCCTCTTGGATTAGAGGTCCAGTTGGTCCAGGTGGCCCAGGTGGCCCAATGGGGCCAGCAGGTCCAGATGGTCCCTGTGGTCCTGGGTGTCCTGGTAGCCCTCTGAGTCCCTGAGGTCCTTGGGGCCCCTGAGGACCTGGTTGACCATCTCTGCCAGAAAGCCCTGGCAACCCAGGGTCACCTCTGTCCCCTGGAGGCCCAACCCTTCCCCCTGATCCTCTGGAGCCCTTTGACCCAGGATTTCCCCTTGGTCCAGGTGGACCTTTGGAGCCAGGGACCCCTGGAATTCCATGCAGACCCTTGTCTCCTTTAAGTCCTGGCAGCCCTTGTGGACCTCTTTCCCCGGTTTCACCTTTCTCACCTTGTTTTCCTGAGGGCCCAGGAGGTCCCCTATCCCCCCGTGGTCCTCTCGGACCTGGTGGGCCTGTGAATACAACAGCATTATTAAAAGTAGCATTTGTTCATTATTGAATCAAATAGACCAAAATGTATTTCATTGTGCTTGGCAGGAAACACATCCTTAAACCCACACTAATTGCTATAGTATGCTATAGAATACTGACTATAGCACTTATAGCTCACAGAACAGTTGGGCTATATTTCAAATCATTATTTGAATAATGATGAATATTTATATAATTACTTGAATGTTTAGCAACTACAACATGAATAATACGTTAGAGTACATTAGAATGACATTATAGTAGGATGACTGTCATCGGATAACAACAGATTCTGAAAAATCCTATTTCTCTGTTTGTGAACCTAAATAATGGCAATAGCAGCTTATGCAAAATGTCCTCACATGCAGTGAATGAATGAATGGAATGTAATAGGCTGAAAAAAGAGATATGAATAATTTTTTTTAAGCATGCTGCCCAATTAGGCCAAATGAATGGGCTTATATTGCCTAATTTACACAAGAAACTGATCTAATCCCTTACCTTGAAGTATTGTAAAGTTGGTGATGAGTTGTGAGTGTTTGCTGTCCACCATTTTCATTTCTTCCATCACAAAAGAGAGATTATAAACTTCCTTATCAAGTCTGATGGCAAGCTCCTCCTGCTGAGCTTTGAGCTCAGTGCCATCAGCTCTGGCCTCAAGGATGCTACTGTTGAGACTCAAAAGCAGGTCCGTGTGCCTGGTGACTGTCTCGGCACAGCCACGGAGGCCATTCAGATCGCTACTGATGGCTCCCAGTAGCTGTGTGGTGAAGCTCACGTTGCCTATGATACTGTCCATGTGCTCCTCATTACGGTCCAGGCGAGTCTCTAGTGTGTCAAACTTGCCAGAGGTGGCATTGTCATGGTCTCTTTGTTGATCCATGAGCTCACGCAAGCTTTGGTCATGACTTTCGGTGACAGTTGAGGTGTTCTGGACCTGTTCTGACAGTGAGGTGAGCTGAGAGGCTACATCTTCGATAGCATCACTGTTAGAGCGGGCCATGGCTGAGTTGTTGGCCGCCAGCACCTGGAGGTTTTGCACCTTCTCCCTGAGCCAATCAGCATCTACCTTGGTTTGTCTTGCTGTCTGCTGCAGACTGTGATAGTCAGTCTTTAGCTTCAGGACTGCCTGGCTGGTGTCCTCCACTGACCTCTGAAGAGAGCCAACAAGTGTCCTCTGCTGGCTCTGGGTGAAGTTGAGGGCATTCAGACTGTGGATGGAGAGGCTCTGCTCCCTCGTCTGTGCCTGAAGTTCTGTCTGGAACCGCTCCGTGTCAGTCTTTAGGCCAACAATCATGTTACTGTATGCATTTAAGGTACGGTTGACAGTATGGATGGTGTTGGCATTGCTCTCCAGAAGGTCCTTCAGGGAAATGTGGCCACTCTGTATATCCTCTCCCACCAGCCGCAGCTCATCCAGAGCTGCTCTGTTACTAGAGGCAGTCACCGCGATGTCATTAAGATGGTTCTGCAATGTCTGGATTTCTGCCTTAAAAGACAGGATTTCACTCGTGGCATTCTCTGACTTCTCTCCTGTGTGATCATCTTTGAATTACATAAAATGAATTAAGTACAAGCCCTTTTCAAATATGGTTGCTGTGTGTCAGCAGCTGGAACTTACCAAGCTTCTTTAGGTCTGTTTCTACAGCCATGATTTTACCACCGTAGTTCTCCATCCCCTCAGTTACATTGTCCATCTTCTGGACCACTGAGGAACACACAAAGCACACAAAAACCTCTGTGATCTGGAGCAAGACCAAGGTAAAGCCCAACTACAAGTACCAGACAAATACACAAACTGTCTTTTTATTATTAATATTTACAGTCAAATTTTGGGACATTTTACACTTATCTAAAATTTGTCATTTGTGGTAGAGGTGGCTGTATGGCAAAAATAAAATTGCAACAATTCAAGACATTACCATGATAGGGCTGCACAATGTATCGCAAATTTACCGTCATTGCGATATCAACATGCGCAATATCCATATCGTGAAAAAATATACATATCACACTTAATGACTGAACTGCAATAAATAGTGTTTTTCCAAAACTCTTCACCCAGTGCCACAGAGAAGAGGGCAAAAAAATAAGTGGGCAATTTCTTCATCATCTGTGCTACTGTTATAGGTTGTTCCTTTTGCTATTTCTTTTCTGGCTAAGAACTTTTAAATCATGTTTACATTTATTTAAGATTTAAAATAATAAAAAAGATTTTTTTCAACAATGTTCAATGGTTCAAATGTTTTATGGGAGGCATTAAATGCTCTGTTTAAGTAAATTCTTAAAAAAAAAAATGTTGGAATGGAAATATTGCATTTAATTTTTCTGCATAAACTAGTCAGCGCCTGGAGTCTTTATTACCAGTGAATCCAAAGCAGAAAAACCCTGACTCTATAAAGGCTAAGTTTTTACTCACTTATCGCATGTGATATCGCCATCGCAACACTCAACAACATTATCGCATATTGCATGTTTTCCTAATATCGTGCAGCCCTAATACACAATATTCATAAAGTCTTTGTTTTCAGAAGTTTTATAAGTCGATAGTTACAGATGAAAAAGAATCATTACTGCCACATGTAAACAAGGTCAGATACATCACTAATGTTAAGCATTGCTCTTATGAAGCAACAAAGCTATACTGGGCGTCTTCAGGCTGCTTAGTGTGAGTGGGTTACAAGCCAGGTTTATTAGTTGCTTCGCACCTAGAAATAAGACTGAAAACTATAAATTTTTTCTGTGCTGAATCGTAATAACGATTTTTTTAGAATGTTTTTTAGAATGTTTTTTTTTAGTTCTGATGTTATCCACAGTATGCTCTGAAAATGTAATTTATCACAAAAACAATACATATAGTACTGACCAGCTGTACACAAAAATCGCTTTAATTTTGTTCTCAAACTTAACGTAGCCAATCCATACAATGCAACCCATTTGTAATAAAAGGAAATGTTGTTGTATGGAAATACTGGGTATATGTCAAAGGTATTGTCCAGAGACCTTTTTGAATTCCCTGTTATTGTGATGTCATGTAAACGATTGCCTTTAGAGACATCTACCTATGTAGCCTACAACAGCTTAGCTCCAGCCATCCACAATGAAGTTTAAGGGAGTGTTTCAGCCTAGACTGCTTTTATAACATAAGAAACAGTACAGAGCAACCAATTAGAACATTTACATACATAATTATAAGACACAGTAACAAAACACGTTAAGGGTTAAAACGTAGAAATAATTATTACTGTTTTTAATGTATTAATGAATTAAACCACACAAGACTCGACTTCAGTGAGGGATATGGGCACTTTAAAAAAAAGTGGTGTTCCCCTAAAACAGCCAATGCACACGTCTGGAAAAGCTGAAGGTAGCCGTAAACTGGGACACACTTGAGTGGGAGAAAGAAAATGAGTGAGAGAGAGAAAAACCAGACAGATGTAGACTGAAAGTTCACCAGGACTGTGCAGATGCTGTGGCATTTGTCGCAGGCCGCTGGCTAGTTCGCGCATACACACACAGACTGCGAGAACACATTCCACTCACACAGTCACACAGGAAATACATGACACTTAATTTCCTCTGGTATGTGGACTGGTCGCTCAGAGGTCATGCTTAGACCGTCTGGTGTCTCCTGAGCCATGCTGGTTAGACCCACCAGTCTCACTGGCACTACTCCTGCTGTTTATGAACCATACATTCTTTTATTTCATACTTACATCAGTGCTCTGTATCACATAAATACACCCTGTCAGTACCTACTTACTTACGGCGTTAAAACATTTATTTGTCTTGTCAGCAAGATCACTATAAGTTATTTATTGTTAAGGCAAAAATAAACTGCCATCTCAGTACACAACCAGACAATGTACTCATGAGCTCCATCATTTCCACATTGCACCAATTTACTTACTTTTTGCTTACTTTTGACAATAACTGTGTTGTTACACTTTGTACATTTTGATATACATTCAAAGCCAAGCATGTTTTTTCACCATGTGTATAACAGGTACTTTGTGCATCCTAACACTTTAGGATTTGCTGACTATTTTTATGCTATAAGACAGAAAATGTATAATAGGGCTATTACAATGTGTTATGTTAGGAGTCATGTATTTATATTAACACAATAACAACAAATATTTATTTTTACTTAAGAGAATGAGACTGCAAAACATCACTTCAAAATGACACAAAAATTCCCTATTTATCATTCAGATTTTAAATAGCTGGCTAATCTGATTCATCTATAACACACATTTTAATTTAAGTATGTCAATCAGTTTATAAAAATTTCTGTTTACATTTTCAAAGTGGGATCCAACCTAGCATAAGCAAATTACTTACCCTGAACAGGGCAGCAGTTGACCTATAGGGTCATAACTGTTTGATTGTAGGGAAAGCAAAAGAACGACCTCAGATGGGAGCATTTTCTTGAAATGAAGGAAAAAGTAGATCACACACAACATATGCAAATCTGGCTTAGTTTTCCATGGACGCACAATGTTACCTTCAGCCTTTAAAGAAAACATCCTCCTGTAAAAGCAAAGTGGCCCCTTATAGTCATGCGTGAATATACCACCGGGTGGTAGTAACCTAGTTGGTGAAACACTTGTCTGTAAACTCGATGACCACAAAAGGTGGAGGTTCAAACTCCCACACTTTCTATCATTGTGTTTTTGAGCAAGACACTCAACCCTCAGTTTCTCCAGGGGGACTGTCCCTGTAACTAATGACTGTAAGACTGTCTCTGTAACTAATGACTGTAAGACTGTCCCTGTAACTACTGACT
>JBBJLR010000013.1:15288145-15304105 GCA_037577145.1 Brachypetersius gabonensis | reverse complement strand
AGGTTACGGACTTTCAGTTAGCTAATCAGTTTGTTGTTTCTGTTTCTCTGTCTGGTTTTAATCCTGTTCCCTCTGTTGGTGCCCTCATAGACTTGGGATCGGCTCGGAATTTTATTTTACAGTCCCTTGTAGTGTCCTTACACATCCCTACACGTCAGTTGGCCAAACCTGTCACGGTCCATGCCCTTGATGGTCACCCCGTTTGTAACACCCCCCTTCGTTCCGTCACTGTACACATTTCCCTCACTGTCCAGAACACACACACAGAGGTTAGCACATAAATTGTCCTGCCCCAGTCTCACCACCAAATTATTTTAGGGATCCCCTGTATACATCTTCACAACCCCCAGATTAACTGGCAAACCCACAGTATAGTGTCCTGGTCCCTGTCTTTTCACGCCACATATTTAGGTCAGCAGCTACCCCTTCACTCCACCTCCATAGAAAGTCCCCAGTCCACCACACCTGTTGACATCCCTGCACAGTACACTGACCTCGCTGAAGTCTTTTCTGTTTCAAGGGCAACCCGTCTTCCCCCACACAGACCCTGGGATTGTGCGATCGACCTGATTCCAGGAAAAACCCCTCCTCGGTCACGTATCTATCCGTTGTCCGAACCAGAAAACCAGGCAATGGAGAGATACGTGTCCAAGACCCTGGGGCAGGGGTTTATCAGGCAATCGCGCTACCCTGCCTCCACCAGTTTCTTTTTTGTGAAGAAAAAGGACTGGGGTCTCCGGCCGTGTATTGACTACCGTGGGCTCAATGACATCATGGTGAAGTATATGTACCCGCTGCCCCTAATTCCGGCTACCATCGAGTGGCTTTGGGGATCCATCTTCTTCACGAAGATGGATCTCCGAAGCGCATACAACCTAGTGCGCATCAGGGCGGGTGATGAGTGGAAGACTGCTTTTAACACCGCATCCGGCTGTTAGAGCACGGGTTGTATGTGAAGGGTGAGAAATGTGAGTTCCATAAAAAGGAGGTCACGTTTTTCGGTCACCGCATCGGCCGGGAGGGTGTCTCCATGGAGGAAGCAAAAGTGGAGGCAGTGTCTGAGTGGCCAGAGCCCACGACAGTCAAGGACGTGCAACGGTTCCTGGGGTTCGCCCAATACTATAGACGTTTTATTAAGATCTACAGTATGGTGGCTGCCCCTCTGACATCCCTCCTCCAAGGCTCTCCAAAGGTACTAACGTTCACCCCAGCTGCTCGAGCAGCATTCTCCTGATTAAAGAAAGATTTCAGTTCCGCCCCTATATTGCGGATGCCAGATCCTGAACAACAGTATACGGAAGAGGTAGATGCCTCAGAGGTAGGGATCGGGCAGTTCTGTCCCAACACCATGGCTTCCCCAGGAAATTACATCCCTGTGCTTTTTTTTCCCAGGAAACTGACGGAGACGGAAAGGAACTACGACGCCGGTAATCGCGAGCTGCTTGCTGTGAAGGAGGCGTTGGAGGAGTGTGTTAGCAGCCTTTCAAGGTCCTCACCAATCACCGCAACCTGGAACATGTCAGAAAGGCCAAGAGGTTAAATCCCAGACAGACACGATGGGCTTTGTTTTTTATCAGATTTAATTTCCAGATCTCGTACCGCCCGGGTAAATTGGATGGTAAAGCTGATGCCCTGTCACGGCAGTTCGGGGTGGAAAAGGAGGCTGAGCCCATACTACCACCCCAGTTCTTTGCAGCTCCTATCCAGTGGGACCTGGACGAGGAGATCGCGGAGGCACTCAAGGGAGTTACGGTTCCACCTGAGTGCCCCGCGGATAAGACTTTTGTCCCAGAGGCGCTGCAACACAGGGTGGTGGAATGGGCTCACGTGACGCCCGCGACTGGTCACCTGGGCGTTACGAGAACATTGGAGGTTGTACTGGTGGGCCTCCTTGTCTCAGGATGTCCGTCATACAGTGCTTTCGTGCTCAGTCTGCGCTACCACGAAAAGCCTTCGTGTTCTCCCAGTTGGGAAATTAATGCCCCTACCGGTGCCGGACAGACCGTGGTCTCACTTAGCGGTGGATTTCGTCACGGATCTACCGGCATCAAAAGGGTACACTACAGTTTTGGTTGTGGTTGATCGGTTTTTGAAAGGCTGCTGGTTCATCCTTTTTCGCTCTCTTCCCTCTGCTCAACAGGTCGCGGATGCTCTGTTCCTGTCGGTGTTCCGGGTTTACGGTATCCCGAAGGAAATCGTGTCTGACCGCGGCTCCCAGTTCACGTCGAGAGTGTGGAAGGCATTCCTGGGCCATCTGGGGTCCATGGTCAGCCTGACCTCGGGGTATCATCTCCAGTCCAATGGTCAGGCAGAGCAGACCATTCAAGAGCTCGGCCGTTTCCTCCGGGCTTACTGTCATAGCCGGCAGCACGACTGGGCAGACTTCCTCGTCTGGGCAGAGTACGCCACTCTGCCACCAGTCTAACCCCTTTCGAGTGTGTGCTCGGGCGTAAATCCCCGCTCTGTCCGTGGGACCAGCGCACTACGGAAGCTCCAGGAGTGGATGACTGGTTTCGTCGGGCAGAGCGGGTGTGGGAGGACGCACACACATCCATCCAGCAGGCAGTTCGTCGATTCAAAAATCGTGCTGAACGTCGGCGGAGGGAGGCGTCTCCCATACGGGAGGGTGACAGAGTTTGGCTAACCACGATAGACCTACACATGAAGTTCCCCTGTACTAAGTTAACCCCTCGTTTTACTGGTCCCTTCTTGGTTTTCAAACAAATTAACCCCGTTTCTTTTAAGCTGCAGTTACCCCCTGATTTAAGAGTTCACCCCGTGTTTCATGTTTCCCTACTTATGTCTGTCCGTCCAGGTCCCCTGAACGAGGCTCTCGACATCAACGGTACTCCCGCCCACCGCGTGTGCTCCTTGTTGGACTCACATCGGCGCGGAGGTGGGTTGGAGTACCTGGTCGATTGGGAGGGGTATGGGCCCGAGGAGAGGTGCTGCGTCCCGGCTTGTGACATCCTCAGCCAGGAGCTGATGGATGACTTCCACACCGCACGACTGGATCGCCTGGCCCCTCGTCCCCAGGGTCGGCCTCCCCGTCAGCCGTCGCTCCCACATCCCTTCAGGAGGCGATGTGTCCTTCAGAATCCCCAGGAGGTGATTCAGCCTGGAGAGGGGGGTACTGTGACGACCACCTCGCTCCCTTCTCGTAGACTCTGTTCCCCATCTCCCGAGTATTAGTTTCATGTCTTTCCGTATCCCGATTCACCTCCTGTCCTCCCTTCCTCCCTTTCTCCCTTGTCACCTTTCCAGTGTTTGTGTTCCATTTGTATCGCGTCCCGTTATTATTAGTTCCACCCGTTTCTTGTTTATTTATCCGTATTTAAACCCCAGCCAATCCCTACCCCTTTGAGTCTGTATTTGTCTTCCAAGGGTGATTGTGTGTATTGTGTTTGTTGTATCCTACCCATTTAATGTTCATAGTCTTTTGTTTCCCTTCTTTGCAGGCCCGTGCTCCTCCGGTTTAAAGCTTTGGTTTGCGCGCTGTCAGTGCTGGGGCCTGTATCCACGTTTCTGCTTGCGAAGCTGCGAGGAAGGTTTAGCCCCGAATCCTGATTTTGTTTTCTGTTTTGTTTTCTTTGAGGAGCACGGGTCCAGCTTCTTGGTTCATAGTCATTGTTACGTTTGTGTTTCTGTTGTTGGTGTGTTGCATTGAGTCGGGGATTGTGTTTCTGTTCTGTGTTTGTTTTCATTAAACTGTATCTTGTAAATAGTGCTGTGGCATCCTCCCCTTTCCCTCCCAGCACCATGACAATACCCCATTTTTGCGCCACTGGCTATAGCACACATTCTAACATTGCAGTGGTTTTCTGTCTGTTAGGTTGAAATAAGCATGTCATCACTCACTATGTTGTATTCTGATATTTGTATCTCTGCATTACTCTATTGTATAGTTTGCACAGTCTGTTTTGGAGCAGACTTCACCTTGTGATTTATTGCTCCTACTCCCTTATCTCTGTTCCTTCTCACGAAGCTGCAGAGGTACCAGTTGGAGAAGTCTCCAAAGGACACACACCACATACCACACACACACATACACACATACCACACACACACACACCCATATGTAACCTGACTCTTTTTGTTATTTTCTGTGTATAAATAAACTGTGCGAGGAGCCATTCCTTTGTCAGCTCACACTGTCGTGGTGTGGCAACCCTCGCGCGAGTAAAAAGACTGGTCTCTGGCTCATTCTCTATTAGTCAACGGTCCGAGGGAATTGATCACACTCTCTGACACTGCCCATAACTCATGAACCATGAGACATACTCACAATTGCTTTTTACTGTTGAATTCTGCGCTCTGTCACAAGTTCAGAAATGTGTATGTTTTTGATGCTGCCAAGTGTCGTGAACATCGGCCACTGGGAGGTGCTACAACACGATATTGGACTGGGGGACTGAGCGCAAACCACTTGGACCTCGCTCATCGCCACTTGCGGCTACATTTTACCTTTATTTGCACAGACGAAGTGAGGCTTAAATTGAACATAATTTCACATATGATTTGTTAGGGTAATTGGATTGCATACGCATCCCTATCAGGATACCCTTGGAGAGCATGAAGCCGATTATGTGAATAGGAAAGTCCCACCTGATTAAAAGGCCCACCTCTGACAGGTGGAGCATTTATTTACCTCTACATTTATTTATTTATTCATTTATTAATATTTAGACATCATTTCAATAATTCAATAAATAATACTCAACTAAGAACATAAGACAATTTCCTCAATCAACAATACGTGGGCAACAAGCCTATGTGTCTATGTTGGCTGCTGTGGTGTCCGACTTGCATTGCGAAATTGATTTGTGCCCCTCTTAGCCTTGTATGGTGATCATACATTCTTACTCTGTGAAGTACAGTGATCATGCCATGATTCGAAAGGGTGACTTGCACTGTTGATCGCACCCTGCGCACAAATTAACTCTCTCAACTAATCAACATATTTTCTGGCTTCAAACCAGAGAAAAACAGAGTCAAGTTAATTAAACACACTTCGTAGTACAGGGCTCAGGTCATGAAAAACAACTAATTAAAATCAGCCATGTGCCAGTGTGCCTGCAAAGAATTTGGTTGAGTTCAACGATCACAGCAGCTCTATAAAGTATGTTTAATAAAACTCCAAACCCACTTACGGTTTTATCTGCTGACCACAATCATTGGTCTTCATTTGTTCCTAGTACGGTGGGTCCTGAGTGTACATGTTATCACTAGTACTTATGTATAACAAAATGTTCTTAGTATGCACAGTATGCATTGGTATGTTCTTCAGTGTTAAATGCCCAATGAGAACATATGTTTTGGATTTAGGCAAAAAGGTCAAACAAGTTGTAGTAACTTATAAATATTTGAGTTATTTGCTTATATGAGTATTTGGAACCTAGTGGCCTATAAAGCTAAATGCTAGAACACATTATGAGGTAGTCAAAAATCCAATTCTGAGATTGGCTTGGCTTTTCACTGTAGTAGAAACAGTGAAACAGATGGATTTGATTGAACCAAAGAAAAATCACCACTATAATGAACTTCAGTGCAAACAATTTGAGAGAAAAATCCTTGGTTATTTATTTCAATACATAACATGTTTCACATGTATGCTTGTTTTATGTGCTATAGTCAAAACTTTCAATCAGCTGTAAAATAAAACAATAAGAACAAAGCATCACATTGACCTTTACTATCGTAAAATCATTTTAAAACAAAGCCTCTCATGACTTATTCCTTTTACAAAACAACAAAATACAGCAAACGTATGTCACTGTGTTCAGTACATAATTTATACATGTATTTAAATATTAACATTTTTAATTCCCTTATTTGTTATTGTAATCATAATAAACATTATTTTGTACCAAGCAATATAATAACATTATATGAAATAATACAGTAATCCCCCGTTATTCGCTGCGGTTGTGTTACAAGAGCACCCGGGTATAGTGAAAAACCGCATTGTTGTGTTTTTAACAGTGTAAACCCTAAATATGCCTCAAATGTGCTCCCAGATCACTTTAATTTTATTTTAAACTCAGTTTGATACATTACTCTTAAGGAAAATGTAAAGATAAACACAAGGTTTAAATACGGAAAAGTCACGAGAGACAGACAGAGAAAGAGAGATATATAGACAGAGAGAGACGATCTGCGCGCTCCGGAAACAGAGAGAGAGAGAGAGAGAGAGAGAGAGAGAAAGAGAGAGCGAGAGAGGTTCCCAACGGCCACGCACTGGGAGCCAGAAGAACTAAAATGAGTAAAAAAATGTAAAAAACATATTGCCACGAAAAAAGCAAAAAAAAAAAAAAGGAGAACATTTACATTTATGGCATTTATCAGACGCTTTTGCACGCATTTGCACGTTCCGTGTTGTTTTGAAGATTTCCTCGTAAAACGATCAGGTTCGTTCTAAAAAAAATCCTGCATGTGACTGGATCCACAAGTCCCGATCCGCATAAAACTGGGGGATTACTGTATTTCCTAAAATGGTTTTGAAAAATTGGGTGCATTGACATAGCAGTTTAAATGAAAGGTTCTACATGAACCATCAGGGTGAACTAAAGCTATCTAGTGTACAGGTCTTCACTGTTCTATGAAGTGTTTGAGAATAAATCTAAGCTCTAAGAGTATTGTTAAAGAATATTTACTTCAGAGTTAATGTTAAATAGTGCATGGCAACATTTTAATCTGAAGAGGTCTATTGTCTTGATTTTGTTTTTGTTCTTCGACAGATGACTGACAGCACAATATAGGCTCACAATTATGCAGACCATTGAATATCTTCTTTCTTTTTAGTCACCTCCTCTTATTCTTCTGTCGTTGGGACACAGTTTCAATGGGCAGGCAATAGATGTGCATAGGTATGTTCTTATAGTAGCTTGTCACCCAAGGTCTGCAATAGGCCACAGTGATTCATAGTTTGACAAACATTTCGAGTAATAATGTACAGTATTTAAAAAAATACTTAAAGAAGGTCTGGCACAGTAGCTAGTGTTGCTTAGTTGCTGCATATTTTGTAAAAGCCCTTGCAGTTCAAAAAATGGTCAAGGGTTAACAAGTTTTAAAAATTTACTGCCAACACTAGGTTTTCCAAATTCTGTATTATACAGAGAATATCAGGGCAGCCTGTTCAGTGTCATACTTAGCGGTCCGTTGATTGAGGCTGAGAAAGCAAAGACTTTTCCAGCGCTGATGGTTATCTTCCCGTCTTATCTGTTCCATCTCCTGCTGCCTTTCCTCCTCTCTGTGCAGACTCTCTCTCAGTTCCTGCTCAATCCGTGCCAGCTACTTATCAAGAACATACAAACCCACACAGAAATGCACAAAACTCTTACAAAACATACATAATATTTCAGAATTCATGTAGTCCCAACTAGTATGTCACATAGCTGAAAACCGTAGTAGTGCCCTGATTTTGTCGATTGCAGGAAGCCGTGCAGTGTTATAATGTAAGACTATTAAAGAAAATCTATGAGATTACTGAACTAAATACAGTTGCGTTTAACTTTAATTATGCTCCTGTGATGATTTACGCATGCATTTTGCACAGTGTTATTTGGTGTAGTATATTTCTCCATTAATTGTTACATATGTTTGTTACATGCACTGGAGTCTCATAGCTCCAGTGCAAAACTAAAGAGGCCTCTTACACCAAAAATGTGTTGACTGATCTACTGTATTTGGGGCATGGCACTGCTATATATGAAAAACCTGACGCCATTAACTCTGTCCTAGACAACATATACTACCTAAATAAGACGTCTGTTGGTATGGCTTATACCTAACAATAAAATAGCAAAAGACTGAGT
This sequence comes from Brachypetersius gabonensis, assembly GCA_037577145.1. Lineage (NCBI taxonomy): Eukaryota > Metazoa > Chordata > Actinopteri > Characiformes > Alestidae > Brachypetersius > Brachypetersius gabonensis. Next base: position 15,296,291 of record JBBJLR010000013.1, on the reverse strand, counting down.
GTCTGGGGAAAACTGGCAGTTAGGAGTTAGAAAAAAAGAAATCCCCATAGCTAATTGCTCACTCAGTTCACCTAGTATTCTTCACATACAGACCTTTACAGCCAATGGTTAAGGGGATTATCAACTTTAAAATACTTAAGTACGTAAAACATAGATCAGACTCTCACATAGCAAAAGCAGGAAGCAATGGAATATAAGCACATGCTGGTGGACTGTCTTGAGGGAATAAGGCTAGCAAAGGTAGGAGTGCATCCAGTGTTCCATAAGCTGCCTCAGACATAAGGGATGCTGGTGCCACATGCTTACACCTGCTTAGTACCCACCCCTATGACAGTATATATATATTAGGGCTGTAATGGTACATGTATTCGTACCGAACCATGTACCATTTAAATTTATCCTATCCGCTTGTGGTATTGTCCTCATCCCATGCTGTAGCACTTACCAACATTCAGAGCATCTAGAGTAGATTCAGAGCATCTACTGAACTTCAAACTATTTGTAAAACTGCTTGATCAATTAACTTTCAAAATGTCACCCTTTGTCTGACAGTATACGAGCTGGCAACTTATTGTTGCCCAGTTGTTCCAAGCTTGAACATCTGCAGATGACTCAAAGGATTATAATCTGTAAGGATAGTCAATTGATGAAGAAGTTCACAATTCTTAAGACTGCAGATCTCTATGTTCTATACCATAAGCCTAAACCTCTGCTAGAGAATACAATAGGGCATTGTTCTCTATGCCTATAACAGGCATACACATTCAAAATGAAGGGCTCTCTGAAATCAGCATGTGCCAATTTTTGGACAGGAGTGATCCACTCTTTCTGGAATATACCATTACTAAGAACTGGTAACTACACCAACAAATGATATAAATTGGCCATAAAGTACAGTTAGTATATTATACAAACTGGTATGCTCTTAGATAAATCGGCAACAACAAAACATGGAGAATATTTATTTTGGACATGGTGACTTTCACTGGAAATGAGCTATCCAATTCTTCCATATTTATTCAGGTTATTGTTTAGTCTGGTGTGCATTGTTTCCCAACCCTGATCCTGCAGCAGCACTGGCTTGCATTTTTTGTTTTTTATTCCTGTTCTAATACATGATTAATCAGCTAATCAAATCAATATTTTGAATGGCCTTACGTGCCAGCACGTTTTGGAAACTGATTTTAACTTCTCCCTAGTGTCTTGCTGCTTTATGTCTCTGTGAATACTCTTAGGTTGCATGGAGACAGCATCTGTGGATTGGACAGCCGTTCTGCATTCTGATTGGCTGTATGGACACTATACTGCATGGGATTGACTGATCATGGATCTCACTGCTGGTTGGAGGATTTGAATTTGAAGACCCGCCTCCTTCTTTGAAAACGCCAAGTTGGGGGGAGGGAGAGAGAGAGAGAGAGAGAGAGAGAGAGAGAGAGAGAGAGAGAGAGAGAGAACACATTTCCTGTGGAATTCAAAGCCCTTCCAAAGTTGAACTGGGTATGCTGGAACCAGAAGAAATGAACTGAAACAGTGACACTCCAGGATCAAAATTAAAAACCACAAAAAAAATGAACTAGAATTATGGAAATATTATGCCAAAGCCCTTAAATGTGAAGAGGAAGAGCCTTGTTTTTAGCAATGGAAATATCCTCTTCACCGATAACATCCAAGGATGGTTAGCTTGCTGATTTATTGATTTATAGGCGTATTTGGCTTACTTTACTGGTAACGCTTCCCTGAAAGGCAGAATTTGTACATTACACCAGTGTAAGCCTTTCCTGTCAAGTGACCTAAGACAATATAGACATAAAGGCACACAGTATAAAGGCAAGAATCAGTTTTCATGGCACTTTTTGAAGATTTTTTAAATTGCCCAAGCAACATTTAAGAAAATGAGTACTTGGAATAAGCATTTCTAAACTTATGTAGGTTTACATCAATTGCTATAAAAGGCTCTGTGATTTGAGAGACCCGCGACTTTGTGACCATAGCCGAAATGTCTGCACACACATTCTTCATTCAGACTTATGATGTTTGATACTCTTTCCAAGCGCATGGAGGTAGCTGAGTGAACAGGGACTTTTTTTGCTTTACCTCTACCAGCAAACATTTGTTGTCCTCTTGTGTCTTGTGTTGTTCATGTAATGCAGCCAGGGTTAGATCTTCTCTGACTGGCTTCTGGGCAGCATCAGGGTCAATTGGTGGTAACAAACAGCTAAGAGAAAAATGTGCTCTTAAACTAAATTCTTTGCATGCTTTAATGAGACACATTGTCAAGTAAAAATACGATTGCTTTTTGGCCTAGCCCAGTTTTCAGTGTCCCCTATGCCACACTTTTGCTCTCAATACTAATAATGACAAATGCTGCTGAAATTTAATTAAATATTATGTATTAAATGTTCAAATACTACAAAAATGCTGACTGACTGTGGACATGCATTAAGATTACTATTTTGATTTTAGAATTGTGTTGTAATTTAAGCAGCAAATCAAATGAAGCATATAAATAAACTCATGTGTGTGTATCTGCTGATAGACATGTACTAAAATGTTATAATGCATAGTGCATTATTACTGTAATATGCAAGACTTACTGTGCTAAATAGTCAGTATCCCCAAACCTTCATTATTTACAAAGGCAACTAATAAGAGGATTAATGCAAAAAAAATATCAGTAGTGCATCCCAAAAAAATAGAGGACTGTTAAATAGCAGTGGCCTAAACATCTGTAAATTCAGTTGCAATGAAAATGACATTTGGGTATACGCTTGCTTCAAGAAATATATCACACAGAATTCACAGAAATATGTCTTATTAAATACTAAAGCTTTACTTCCCTTGGAAATACTAGGCCTGAGAGGTTCAAAGACTACACATATGTGCTACAGTTGCTCTTATCCCCATAAGGAGCAGACAGACTAGCCATTGCTCCTTATATCGTCAGTCAGTCCTGGGTGCACATGGCAATGTTGTTAGTAATTGTCTTTCCTTGGACCACTCATGACCACTGCCATGGAACTTGCATAATAGGCTGAGTTGAGTCTAAGTACATATGTACAAGGTAAGCATTTGTAGGAAAGTGTATAGTGTATTTTTAAAATTCCTAAAATGTCATTTATTTGTTATACTGCTGCACTTCCTGTAGCCACAAAAGTGTGCTTTTCTGTGATAATATAAACTAATGTGGTGATAATCAAATTCTGCTTCCTTAGTAAAACTGTCTTTACTATAATTTACTTTTTAGCTTTCATCAAAGTTCGCTCTGAAATAGTTAATTAGAGGTACAGGGGAATCTGTCCAACCTTGCATCCTTCTGTTCAGCCTCATTCATCCTTTCAGATCTCTTGGACAGATTTGTATCCGAATGCTCCTTCAGAGGTACCTGTTAGACAATAACAAAATGAGCCACTGAGATTCTTCATACATACATGTCTTATTTACCATGATTTAAAAGAGTCCTGTACTGTACAATAATGCTTGATCTGAAAGTGACAATTTGGTCATATGTCAACACACCACAGCACACGGTGTGAATAGCATGAAATACATCCTCTGCATTTAACCCATTCACCAAGTGAAGCAGTGGGCAGCTATGAACACAGCGCCCGGGGTGCAGTGTGTGGGGACGGTACCTTGACTTACTTAAGAAACAGCAGTCTCTGATGTCCACTGACTGGGGATGTGACAGAACAGGCGCCACTCCAGGGCGACCAAAAGGGTGCTGAGTCCATCCAATGATGAGGGAGTGGGGGAAGCAGGAAACAACAAAAAAGGGCTCCACTCGAGGGCCCTTTCCGAATGTCCAGGGCAGGCCCCCCTTCAAGGTGGATCACCCATAGTGCCCCTCCCAAAAAAATAAAAACTTGGGGGAAAGTCCCAGGGCTCCGCAGGCACCACCCTCAAAGATGCGCCACTGGAGCACCAGAGTCACTGCTTCAGGTGTAGGGGCCTCAGGTACAGGAGCCTCAGCTTAGGAGACCGATTGCAGGAACCGGTATGGGGACCACAGCTTGGGGGACTGGTTTGGGAACCTGCTCAGGAGCCCCAGCTTGGAGGACCAGTAGGGGAACCGGTGCGGCGTCTGCAGCTTGGGAGACCGATATGGGAACCGTTGAGGCTGTTGTGGAGCAGGCGTGAGAGACATGAGCCATCTGGGAGCCGGAACAGGAGGCTGAGGCTGTTTTGCGGCTAGTGTGGGAGGCTGGAGCCGGCTTGGAGCCAGAATGGGGGGCTGAGGCTGTTGTGGGGTCTGCGAGGGTGGCTGTATGGGTAGCTTAGTGACATCAGCTCTGTAATTTATGTGGAGTGGGTCAAAATATGGGTCGGAGAAAGACTCTGTATCACAGCCAAGTTAGTGGGACTGGGACAAAATGCAATAAAACACATGGAGAAGCAAGCACAAATCAAAACACACAGCAGACCCACAAACAGACTTCAAAACAGTAAAGCTTAGGTCAGTGTGACGTCGGGGAACCTTTGACTCATCAGAGGAGAAGCAAGTCACCAGAATACCAGGGAGGGGCTCTGGATTGGAAGTGTGTGAATGTTAGTACGAGTGTCATCAGGTGTGCTCATTTGGAGCGATGTGAATGAGGACAGCTGGGCTCATTAGGAGCTGAGTGAATGTGCCGCGTGATTGGCTGAGTGAATGGTTAAAACCCAGTTGAGCCAGAGCAACATCTTGGGGAGTCTGAGTTTGTGAGCTGGAAGGGTTGGGAACCCTTACCCATGTAACAGAAAACGTATCTGTGCCTGGTCGAGTCTTTGCACTCTGAAAACTTATTGCCCTGTGGTCAGAGCTGTGCTGGGGGAAGTCGGGTGTGAGTGTGTGTGGACTGTGTTCGGGGTTCTCTTTCATTCCAGGAAAGTCACAAGGATTTAAGACAGCTTAACAGCGAGCCGTGGAAAGCAGCTGCAGCAAAGAGACGAGTGGCACGTCTATCTGACGGTTTCCACCCCTCTCTCTCTCTCTCTCTCTCTCTCTCTCTCTCTCTCTCTCTCTCTCTCTCTCTCTCTCTCTACATTCTGTGTCCTAACAGGAGTGATGGAGTGCTGTGTGAAGGACTGTGGCTTAGGAAGGACTGTTCAATAATAAAAGGACATTCAGAGGGATCCCGGTCTGCACGGTGTAGACTGAGGCGGGCCTCTGGAAAGTATCCGGAGCTGAGGGATTACCGAGGAGTAGAGACTCCTTGTGGCGGAGCCTTCAGGCTTACGGAGTGTTTGAGTTGAACTTTTGCCTTTTAAGTTTTCAATAAATTGTATCTTTGGAGCTTGTTGCATGCTGCTGTGTTTCTCCCATTCAGGCAACATGACAGTCAGTAATAAAAAATACCTGTTACTGTTTGTTGTGGCATAATTAAAAATAATCATCCCATGAAAGCAGTTACGCATTCAGCCATCCTTAACCACAAATTGACATTCAGAATGCAGGGATAGTCCACAAGCAATATGGAGTATTTATGCCCCTTAATCAGAGTCAGTTGTTAAAACTCAGGTGATTTAGGCATCATAAGTCATTTTAGGGGAGAGGGGCAGAGTGTGGGGTTGGTGTTCTGACAGGATCTGACAATGTCAGTTCATCATTATATTTGGCAGATCAACCATATGAGTTATTTTGCACTTATACTTTATTAACAAATGTATTTCTCTTGTGGTTTATCATAGTTCTTATTATTCTTATATCCACTTCATTTGGGATAAATAGTTGGTAAGGTATCTTAAAAGCAAAATCTATAAAGACAGGGTTTATACAGAGATTCTTATGTTGAATTTACTACCTTTTTACTACCTTTACAATATTTACGCGTAAAGTGACGAGTAAAGTAACGAAATAACTTTCCAAAACATAATAACATATTTCCTCACAATTTAATGAGGTAATTATAACTTTATAAATTATAAATTATAACCAACACTGAACACAAAAACTGACCAAATAAAGAGGGGGGGGGGCAAGCGAGTGAGCTACATTTAAGTAAGAAGCAACACTACCATAGAAGCTGGATTAATCAAGACGTCACAACAGGCCTGGGTCCATGGGTTTTACTCAATATGTCAAAAAAACCTATTGCATAACAATTAAAATACAGACTGGACCTTTAGAATGAACAACTACACACTGGAATTTGAAACAAAACTGTAATAGCAGAGGCCGGAGGAGAGAGAGAGAGAGAGAGAGACAGAGCGAGAGCATCAAATCCATGTAATAAGCCCCTCGCCTGTTGTAAACTACTGGCCTAAGCTGGTCCTTAAACGTTAATTCCTCCGGCCAGAGGTCTGAAAACTTGCATTTGCGCAGATCTAAACTATTAGAGAGGTTTGGCAGAAGGCCAGCCGGGTCCCCGGACTGAAGGCGCTTTCAGACCGAACGCGGCATGCGCTGCGTTTTGCTCTGAAACCCATTATTTTCTGTTGCTTGCGCGGCGCAACACCGCTGCGCGCCGTGACGCATTTTCGTGCGACCAATAGAATGCAAGCATCGAAGCGGGCTAGTGTTCGGTCTGCCCGGTCCACACACACACACACACACACACACACACACACACACACACACACACACAAAGCGGGTATGGAGGAAAAGCTACTCTTAAAAGTCTCTGAGTGTCCAGAAATCCACAAAGCACACCGCATATTCTTTCTTGGCACTAACAGAGCTAGCCGGGACAAAAGAGTTTAGAAAACCCCGCCCACTGTTTGCGCTGAGACCCGCGGCATTTTTTTGAGAGGAAGCGCAAACCTCGCGTTCGGTCTGAGTCACGTGACATCATTCCTGTCACTCAGGTCCTACACGTTACATAAAAATAAATCCACGCAAGTTCAGTAATTTAAGGAGATGCACGTAAGTTACACAAATTGAAAAACGCATTGGCCCCATTGGATGGGGGCTCAAAAATGTAATACCTCGTCAGATGACGTTTACTACTTTTTACTACTTTTTACTGGCTTTAATTTGTCCTAATTTCATTTACTACCTTTTACTACCTTTTACAACCATGTAAATGATTAAATATAAACAATTTCCAAATGACTGGCTTGGTAGAGTTTCTAAATGCATGAGCACAGCCCCACAGTAGACACGCTTATTTTAGCATGCAATTTGCAGTTTCTTTCCTATGGGTTTAACAATTTAAAAACATTGAATATAAAATGTTGCACAGATAATATTCAAGTAATTATTGTGCATTCATCTGGATATTCTTTAAAGATGCACAAAACTGGGGTTGCCCAAATTTCTGCACAGTCTTAGGTTTCAGATTAGGTGTTTTACAGGATAGTTAAGGTTTTTTTTTTCTTTCATATATACAGTCCTGCACCATATTTAGTGACAACAGAATGCATACATATTTTTTTTCCCAGCATTTCTCAGGCAGACGCTGTGGAAGCTGAACGAGCGGGCAGGGGAGGAGTCATCTGGAGGTGAAGGTGATGCATTCAACCCTCAGCAAATAAACATCCCCAGGAGCACAGGCTCCTCCACAACACATTTAGACATTCCACAGCTGTCCTGACATCCCCTCCCTTCAAATTTAATTAGAATGTGGGACTTCGTCAGCAGATGGTCACAGTGGCAGCCCTGGCATCCAGGTTTGTTCTCTAATGAAAGCCCCAGGAGGGAGATGAAGGGAGCAGGTCATGGGGGTAGGGGAGACATGTCCGCAGACCCACACATCTGTGTAAACACTGTGGCGGAGCGCCTCAAAGGGTTTCGCCACAGCCCGGATGTGGGAACTGTGGCCTCCAGTGGTCCCGAGAGCTTTGTGAGGTGGTCTATGTTAGAGCTTCACAATATGGTCAAAGAAAAATATTGTAATTATAGACTTCAATTGAAATATGCCACGCAATATATAAAAAATACAACAAAGCCATCAATATAATATGAATAAAGTTTTGCTTATTTTATTTTGACAAAAGAAAATGTGTGAACTGTGTGCACCTTCATCAACTAACATTAGTAAATTGCAATGAAAGGTGTAAATAATGCATATACTGAGACATGGATCTTAAAAATAACAATGAAAGGTGTATTATTACATAGAGTAAGCAGACTATTATAATGTATTTACTAGCCTGGAAGTTAATTTTAAATATGGTTAGCATTTAGGCTTTGCTTGCAGTATGAATGGGATATATATATATATACACA
>JBBJLR010000013.1:15264198-15282149 GCA_037577145.1 Brachypetersius gabonensis | reverse complement strand
ATTTCTGAGACAGTAATATTGAAAGGTAAGGGATTACTTTTAAATGACAGTAACAAGTAATCTGTAATGTATTACAGCTTGGAAGTAACTTGCACAACACTGTATATGACTAGCATGCTAACCACATATGATAGCATTTGCTAAAACCCTGTAAAACTGTCTCTAACATCCTAGTTCCAATTTGTGCTAGGTGGTGTTAGAAACATTAATCTCTTCAATCTGAAAAAAAAAAAGCCTAGATGAAGGTTGAAGTATTTAAAAAATGTGATTTTCTGAGGGGTGTCTTCTGGGCAAAGTTTTTATGCAGCTTTCAAAATGGTCACCAGGACACAGCAGCAGACATGTATTAATTTTGTGTGTGGAGAACAGTGTCAGAAAATGCAGCAGCAGAAATGTATAAACTTTGTGTGTGGAGAACTATGTCAGAACAATGCTATACCACAGGATAACAAGGCATATTTTGAGGCCCATTTAATCTTCCTGCCAGTGGTAAAATGTATCCCAATATCATGACTCCTAGATTAGTTGACTGACAGCCCGACAAATATTACAATAACAATATGGAACATTATGCACTGGTGTGCATCAATCGTTTACATCCTGTTTGGGCCTCTGAAACAAAAATTATTTTCCCAGAGATGCCTTTCATTCTCCCAACACATTTCAATCTCGTGCAAATCAAATCTGAACAACACACTTATCTCCATTAAGACAATCAAAGAAATACACCACACAACAACACATACACAACATCTATAATCACCTAATTATGGAGTCATTTTGAATTATGTTTAATTCAACATATTGTAATGTTTGTTTACTGGCTTCTTCATTTTGTTTAAACACTTTTAAAATGTGTTTGTTTTTTTATTAGTGTTTTACTTAGTGTTTGTGGGAAGCACATCCCATAATTTCATAATTTTTAACAAGCAAAAATAATGGAACCTGATCTTCTCAGTTGCAGTCTAGAATAAGTTCATATATTAACCTCATAAACTAATAGTTTATCTAAAGTTAAGGGTAACAGGACAAAAGGTAATCTGATTTGAGAACTACAGCCTGCTGTCCAACGTAGTAAATAAACGCTGTGACTAATTAAGAAGCAGACACAAATCTAAACTTTCATACTCATGCACACAGTCACCAACTAGCTTTAGACAATATTCTGCATAACACTGCCACTCTCCACATTTACTGCAAGGCTTTGTCTGCAGAGGCTGGACCAGTAAATTCCTTGAGTACATAAATATTGGAGATGCCTGTAAGCAGTTAAGGTATAGCACAGCGTATGAGCATAAGAAGCGATTTAGACTCAATTCATTGATTAATTTAGTTATTTTGTCTTTGAGTTCTAGGCATCCTAAAAATGAAAAAGGACTGAACGTTAAAATAATTTGAGCATAATAAATGCTGGACTGTTTGTATTTTTATGATTTATTTAAAAACCTGTGGTAGCAGTGCACTGTTTATAGCATTGTTATTTCAACAGACCAGAAAACTTCACCTCACAAACTGCCGTTTTGAGGATGTCACTAAGCTTGAGATGGTCAGCATGAAAAAGAAGTAACCTAGATCGAACCGAATTTATTTACTAAAAAACTAAATCTATTGTTAGGTGTTACAATTAAATACATTCATGCAAATTCATGGTGTTTCATTTGGAAGTCAGTCAGAGAGAATTCAAGTACAGCTATTTTTTTTGTACCTGGAATAAGAGTCGCACTGAATGTTTATGGAAATATCCATGAAACCATAAAGATAGCGCTATCACATTATAGATGAAGCGAGTAGGCTCAGAGGAAAACCATGTTTAGGTGCTGAACGAAATGCATGACTAACAAACATCCCAGAGAACACGGGGAAAAACATGGCAGGACTCAAACAATCTGCCAAAAATGCATTTTCCCCATTTTGCCATTTTTATGACAATGTGTTTTACATTTCAGTATGTTGTCTGAATGTCTTCTAATTTGCAGGTGTAATTACTGTGTCTGACGGAATGGTAAATTATGTGGGTCCGGATTATTACAGATAACATGATTATATTCCTGTGGTATGCAAGTAGTGCATTTTTTTATTTCGTTCTGAACTAGCCTCAGTAGTTGGTCATACAAATGGAAGTGTTTGAAACTGTGACTGAAATGCTCCTAAACTTGCGTATAAGCGCTTCTTTAAATTCTTTTCTTTCCAATACTATGATGACCATAGGTATCCCACTCTTTGGATAAGCTTTTTCTCCGTGTTACTAAGCTGTGAAAGTAGATAGTTCGGTTTGAGTAGTCCTGCTTTGCAGTGAAGAGAACCATTCAAATTGCGCAGACCAAACATGTGCCTAACCAAAAACAATCTTTAGCTTTTGATCCATGTATAACATTATGTGTAAACATGAATTGGGTGGTCAGAGAGAGTTCGTGAAGATCTTGTTGCTTTACTGTTTAATGAACACTGCTTTTCTCCGTGAAAAAGTGAGCAAGCTAATAAGTGATGGGCAAATTAGTGATGGGCCGATCCAATTTCGATACATGACTGCCGATACCGATAAAGATTCCAATATAATACATCTTTTTCATTTTAATATAAGCATTATTTTTGTTGAAATTGTGCTGCTTGTTAATAAGGTTACATCACAGAATAAATAAACTATAAATTCACAACTACTCTGAATTTAAAGGTACTCCATAGGAATTTAGTTCTGTCACATTTCACAAAAAGGTAGAAGCAACAGTTGTAAAATTTTGTAAATATCAAAAACACAATAATCGTAATACTTGATACTTGAACAAACAATAGTTCAAGTATTATGTCCATTTTATCAGAAACAACTGTGTAGAAAATACAACGCAAAATTAATACATTTAATATAATGTGAATTCTGAGACACAACACGGGCAAAAACGAGTGTAATATAACCACTGCTGTATTAAGGTTGACAGGCTACGAGATGCCCAACTTTAGCTTTGTCATGTTTTGAGAGAATTATTCAAGTATTATGTCCATTTTAGCAGCAGCAACTGTGTAAAAAAAAATAAAGTGCAAAATGAATACATTTTATTTTTTGTGACTACCATGATTTATTTGTTTCGTAATAATACTGTAATAATATTGTTTTATTCTGTGAAACGTTCATGAGCTTTTGCATAAAGTGCACAAAATGCAATGAGCACCAATACATACATCAGTCTCGTTGACGAGAGTTTTTATTAACTGGATCCATGTTTAATCTTTGCTCACATCTTTGTACAGTCAGATTCAATAAGAACAGCAATGAAAGCCAGTTTTTTTTCTCCCAAAGTGATGGTGCATTTGATAATTCCCACTCTACAACTTCACTGCTACTGTTGTCTCCCACTGAAAATTAGCTGCTTAATCATTAGAGGACAGGTTTCCACATAATCGGACCAATATTATGGCTGTTATTATGAAACAGCACTTGCTTTGTCAGTAGGGCTGTAACGATACACCAAACGCACACAATTCGGTTCATATCATGATTTCTGACCCACGATTCAGTTTGTATCACGATTCTTTTGGGGGGAGGGAGGAATAATGGTACTGCTTAGTGCAAGCAGTACCAGTCATGATTGCCATTTTGTTTTGAGTCATCCTCATGTTTACCACAGAATTATGAATCAACACACGCTTCAACAATGCTTTTGTGGCATTCAACCTGTACAGAAGACCCTAAGGAATCACCACAGGCTGCCGCAGAACCGATTCTTCAGCTATTGGTTGTCCAAAACACGCTCCACCCAGCTGGCCAAAAACTCGCTCAAAATACAACAAAATTCTTACAAACACACTCCCCAGCAGTTTTATCACAACCAGCCAGCTTACAGACACTTATAAAGCATAATAATTTCCTTTAACTTCAGAAATTCAGCTTGGACACGAGCACCTCCCCAGGCGGTTCTCTGCTTAGGAAGGTCAGAAAGACCTAGGGCTAGTTTGAATCGTAACAACCTCTAACATTAACACGAAAATACACCAATCACGATGTAAAAAAGGTTTTATAGCAGGTGTACTGCCCATGGGCCGGCCCCCTAGCAGTGAAAACTAACAGATGTGGTAGCATTGGTTTTGGATGGGAAGGATAACTCTGGTAGTTGGATGGGGTGTATCGCGATTCTGTCTTCTCACACCGCAACACAGGCTTGTGGATAAGAGTGTCACGATTTTGGTTTTATATCGCATATCGTTACATCTCTATTTGTTAGAAATACACAGAGCCTTGTGAAAACGCTAATTCGAGTGAGGTCAGAGTGTGCATCTGACCCTTCTGTGTTTCACTCACTGTATTTTTAATGCATTTTGCATCACTGTGTCCAAGTCAGCACTTATGTGCTAGCTACTATTACAGAGTGTCAACTTCAGCAAGCCCAATCCACAGGGTTTAAACAGGGCCTCCTAGAAACGTCAGATCTGCTGACTTTCTTACACTAATTTGTTGCACCCCTTCCAGATAATCTCCTTAAAACTTGATTACATTTAACACGGCAGGGTTTGACATTGCTGGGGGTGAAACTTTTATGAGCTTTTGCATAAAGTGCACAAAATGCAACAAGCAATAATACATACAGTTATTAGTCTAGTTGACTAGAGAGAGTTTTTATTCCCTGGATCTTTGCTCAAACCTTTGTACAGTCAGATCCAATAAGAACAGCAATGAAAGCTAGTTTCCCCAAAGTTCTCCCAAATTGATGGTGCATTTGATAATTCCCACTCTACAAATTCACTGCTATTGTTGTCTCCAACAGGTAACACGGACTCATGGATGGCTCCAGACTAAATAACCTCTTTATCTGGTTTGTGAGTTGGTTCAGAAAATGAAACACATAATTTCGGGAGAAACAGCACAACCAATGACAGAAAAAGTATTCTCATTTAAGCAGTCTCTCATGACATCAGAGAAGAAAAGAAATGCTAAAAAGAGAGGGAGAGAGAAGAAGTAGTAAGAATTTGAGTTCAGGGAGAGGCAATAAGTTCTTGCCTAACACACTGGCATGCTTATTGGCCCATGTGTGGACTGTTTTCAGCTCTGATCGCTTCCATATGTGATCAAGGCCATGTGCAGGAAAAGAAATGTTTTCAATTTTTGGCAAGTAACAGACTGAATGAGACGACAAATTCAGTGTGCTCAAATACCATTGTGGTTAAAACCTCAGAAGGACTTGCTGTCAATGTCATGTGAAGGTCCACTCTAATGTGTTTTATGTCACCAACATGACCACTCTCTTCATAGTAACAACACGGCAGCAAAGTTACAAGGGGACAGCAAACAATCGGAATGTTGTGCTAAGACTCAATCCACGTAAAACGTCACAGGTCTTCTGTCTGGCAGTTTTGAGCCATCTGCCTTGTATTATGCAGTGGACACCATCAAATGAGTGATTTAAACTAGTCCAAAGAAACAGGCAGAAAGGGGATGTGTGGAAAATCTGACACTAAAACCAAAATGATTCAAGATGAGCCAGACAGACAAATTCCAATTAGGATCTGAGACAGGATGTCAAACTGCAAAGTGAAATGCCTCTGGCCTAGCTAGCTCAAAACCAGACCTAGTCTTTAAAATTAGCCTTGAACATCACCAAAGAAAAAAAAACATGCATACTTCTAAATCTTCAAGAAACTACATTTTGATACATAATCCCTCATATGTTTGAGCTATGATGTCCCAAGAACATTTTTCCAATTATTTGACTTTGGATTTTTTATTATAGCACTGAAATAATTGTCAGATACAGTGACAAGAAGTGAAGCATTGAATTGACTTGATTCAAATGTTTATATTATTTACACATTAATAAATGCAATATAGCAACACAGTTACAACCATTAGCTGGTGTAATATACATTTCTTATGGGAAAATGTACTGCATTTATCTTGATCCTGTACAACACTCTAGCATTATGGAGACCCTAAAGAGAGAAAGAACAGTCTTCCTACCCATTTGCACTATATGCTTCAGGCTTTTGACCTAGTATGAGGTAATTTCTCCTAAAGCAGGGCCACATGCCTTACTAAAAGGGGCCATGTTACAGAGCAGGCTAGAGAGGCTTATGCCATCATAATCACCCAGCATCTGGCGCAACAGCTAAACACTCATTCCATCAGTGCACTCATTAGCCCAGGAGGTACAGTGCCTTGCAAAAGTATCCACCCCCTTGGCTTTTTATCTATGTTGTTACATTCCAACCTGTAATTTAAACGTTTTAGTCTTATTTTATGTGACTGATCTGCACAAAATAGTCTAAGTTGGTGAAGGGAAATGAGAAAAAATATCTAAAACACTGAAAACTGGCATGTGCATATGTATATGTATGAATTCATCCACTTTGCTATGAAGCCAATAAAAAGTTCCAGTGTAACCAATTACCTTCGAAAATCCCATAATCAGAGAAATGGAGTCCACCTGTGTGCAATCTAAGTGTCACATGATCTGTCTGTGACGGCTGGTGGCCGCTAGAGACCGTTTCTGTTGTTTATGTTTTTGTGAAATTTCTGAGCACACCGGTTTTGTGTTTCTTTGCATTATGTGTTTCAGCTGACCGGTATGCTCTGGGAAATAGATGTTTGAGTTTCTATGGTTTGTGGGGTTTTGAGTTTAGTATTTAGTTCATTTTGTGTTGGACCTGAATGGCTGTCCACAGTCTGTTATGGTTTACTATCAAGTCATTTAAATTTCCATTTACGGCATTTAGCTGACGCTCTTATCCAGAGTGACATACATCAGTGCTCAGGTAGTCTACATCTGTTTCTTAAACCTGTGAAGCTAAAGTTAAATCAGTGTTCCACCATTCAACCAAGTTACTGTACACCTAAACAACACCTGTATTTGTTTGTAGGACCAATATGTTTTTAGAACTTTCAATGTTTGTAGCACAATGTTGACTATGTTCTATCGCTCTGTGGTAGAAAGTGTGGTGTTTTTTTGCAGCTGTGTGCTGGGTCAGTGGAGTGAAGGCAGCTGATGCCAACAGGCTGAACAAGCTGATCAAAAAGGCTTGCTCTGCCCTGGGTTTCAGACAGGAGAACACATTGGAGGGGTTTGAGAAGAGAATGCTTACAAATCTCCTCAGTATCATAGACAACTCCATGCACAGCCCCGCCCACCACATGCACATCCCCGCCCACCCTTTGCACGCCTCCTTGATGGGCCGTCAGACACCCAACACTGGAGGTGTGGGGCAATAGCACTACCCACTGCAGTACGATGGGTCCTAGAAATCGATTAGACAAGAAATTCAAACCTTTACTCCACAACATCTGCGTCTGATACATCTATGTTAGATATCATTTAAATTTAGCTGTATGACATCTTTTAATCCTGTTAAGCCAGAAGAACTCTCTTTTAGCCTACTTAAATTATTACCAGTAATTATCAGACCTTTCCAATCAGTATTCAGGGCTTGCAAAATCGCTAACCCAACGTCCCGGGGCTAGTGTGTCTTCCAGTCGGGCTACCAAAATCAATCTCAGCCCTGCCCTCAGGCTATCATAGGAAGGAAAAAATACATTTCAATGCTTTTGGATTCTTTCGCAAATGTAGCTGTTTAATTGTTTTATTTTCGAGCATCGATGAGCCACTGTCAATATGTAAAATATAGAAATCTTGTATGAATTCGCACATGTTTTTTACTTTCACTTTGCAAAATGTGTATTAGAGGGTAACATGGGAGTACATTTTTTCCCGTCCCACTCCCACAAAAAAAATCCAATCTCATAAAAAACTGGGGAAAAATCCTGTCCCAATCACAGAAGAATGACTCCCATTCGCTCCCACTGCCGTGTTGTTTTTTTTTCTTTTCTGGAATCAGTCAGTTACAGTAAAAAAATACAAGAACAGATCACAGCATGCCCAGCTTAGTTGAATAAAAAATGTAAAATGTAATTTATTTTATTGAACTGAAAGTCATATTAACAATGCACAGTGTGTTTCATGTTGAATTTTATGCAAATAATCCATCCATCCATAAACACACACAGTCTGAGTAGTCCTTAATCGGTTGTCTACAAGTCTTACAGATGGCGCATTATGTTTTCACGCCATCATTCTCAATGTTTAAAACATTTAGTTATTTCAGACTGCCCAGAAATATGAGCGCAAGTGACGTATTATTTTCAGACAGTAGTCGTTACGGCGTAGCTTTCACGTCTATCTCCATTCTGGTAATGATTTTCGCTCTAAAAAGTGTGTGAAGAAGCCGCTTCTTCTCTTACATTATTGGTGGTTGGGACTTTCGCCACCTACTGTTACGGGTGTGTGGAGCACCCCATTCACTTCACCGGCTACACCAAAGCAAACAGGAGGAGAGCATAAAGAGACAGGACAACTAGTACTGAGTTCAAAATTAGTTGATTTATTAGGTATTTTTCTGTTTAAAATTATCATACTGTTATTACGATTTCCAGTCCCACCCACTCCCGCTTACATTTTTTCCATCCCGTCCCAATCACGTTATTAATAGTGATTTTGTTTCTGTTCAATTAGAACCAAATATTTGATTGTAATTTTATACAGTTGTTGTAATTTGTGTTTTAACTATTTTTTGATTGATGTTTTGTTTCCTTTACAATACATTAAAAATAATCTTTTATATTCGAGCTACTCAAATTTATTTTAGGCTACCAAAAACTGAAGAGTGCATGCCCGAAGGGCTACCAGGGATTTTGAAATTTTGCAAGCCCTGGTATTACACTCGTCACTTAGTATTGGTTATTTATCAAAAGCCTTTAAACTATCCTCTGTTATAGAAACCAAATCTCGATCCATGTGAGATATCAAATTAATGACCTATCTCCGTTTTTTTATTTCTATACAAGATTATAAAGAACGTCACAACACTGTTGCCTTGTCATGGCACAACAATGGCACCATGTTTGTGACTGCATAAGAAATGCCTATATTAAAAAATTCATCACAGCACTGAAATAGCCCTAGTAAAGACAGTAAATGATTTTTACTGTTCACTAACAAAGGATTTGTGATTTTACAGCTTCTGCTTGGGCTTAGTTTGGCTTTCAATATCATTGACCACTCAATTCTATTAGGCAGACAGAAAAAGCTTGTCACAGGAACAGCTTTTTCCTGGTTTAGATCTTACCTGACTGACTGACCACTTTGAGGCAGATTGCTACACCTTTACATTTTTAACCCTAGACATACTGGAAATTTTGTAACCTTCTGAGTACCAACGGGGTCAAAAACGACCCCACATATTCTTATAGGTATCTTGTTGGAGGTCGTCCCCAAACTGTTTCCACAAAGTTGGGAGCATGAAAAATCTCAGAGTTCCTTTCACTGGAACTAATGGCTCCTGAAAAACAACCCCACACCATAATCACCCTTCCGCCAAACCCAGATTTGTCCATCGGATTGCCAGATGGAGAAGTGTGATTCATCACTCAGGAGAACGTGCCTCCACTGCTCTAGAGTCCTGTGGTGGTGTGAATTACACCACTGCATCTGAAGCTCTGCATTGCACTTGGTGATGTATGCCTTGGATGGAGATGCTCGGCCATGGAAACCCATTCCATGAAGCTCTCTATGCTGTTCTTGAGGTAATCTGCAGGCCACATGAAGTTTGGAGGTCTGTAGCGATTGCCTCTGCAACCTCTGCGCACTATGTGCTTCAGCATCCGCTGATAGAGTTGCTGTTATTCCAAATCCCTTCCCCTTTGTTATCAGTCCTTCCTAACACTGTCAGTATAAACATACCTTTTCTGAAAGGCCCCAGAGGCTGCAACATCACTAAAAAAAAGAGGCATCACACCGTGAAGACCAAGGAGCTCTCCGAACATGTTAGGGACAAAGTTGTTGAGAAGTATAAGGGTTGATTTATAAAAAATATCCAAATATTTGACGATCCCCTGGAGCACCATCATCTTCAAATAGAAAGAACATGGTACCACAACAACCTGCCAAGAGAGGGTCGCCTACAAGAATTCACAGACCAGGCAGGGAGGGCATTAAGCAGAGAGGCAGCACAGAGACCAAAGGTAACCCTGAAGGAGTTGCAGAGTTCCACAGCAGAGACTGGAGTATCTGTTTATAGGACCACAATAAGCCATACACAACATAGAGCTCGGCTTTTTGGAAGAGTGGCCAGAAAAAAAAAACATTACTTAGTGTTAAAAATAAGAAGGCACATTTAGTTTGACAAAATGCATGTGGGCGACTCCCCAAATGTATGGAGGAAGGTGCCCTGGTCAGATGAAACTAAAACTTTTAGGCTACCAAGGAAAATGCTATGTCTGGTGCAAACCCAACACACCCCATCACCCCAAGAACACCATAACTACAGTGAAACACGGTGGTGGCAGCATCATGAAATGGTGAAAACTTTCAATCAATCAATCAAAATGTCAAGGGGGGCAAATACTTTTGCAAGGCACTGTATGCGTTTGCGCACAGCTAAAGGAGGCACGACTGATATTAGTGTCAGGCTTATGGAAGGAACTTTTACTTTAAAGCAAATCCAATACTAATGACCTAATTTATAGAGAGCATATTAAGAAATAAGAAGGTTTCAATCATTCACAGTTAGTCTTTAAAGGGCTAAGGAATATGTGTGTCATGGAGGCCAGTGAAAAAAACATTCAGCTCAAATGCAGAGATGGATTTTTACTCCAACACACGTCATGTCTTAGATCATACATCATACCTCCATTGCTTTTCTGGCTCATTCTGAACTCCTTCCTTTTTCTCTAGTAGGCCCTCAACACTGACTCTGTCAGGGAGCATTTAGGATTATTTTCAGAGCCAGCATTATAATCACACAAATGCTACATGTCTTGTGGTGGGGGTGGCCTAGTGGGTAAGAAACTGGCCTTTGGACCAAGAGGCCATGGGTATGAATCACTATCTTCAGCACCACCACTGGGTTCCTAAGCACGACCCTTAACCCCAAGTTGCTCTTGGGAGAATGTTCCCTGTAGTTGGGGATTGGACGTGCCAATGGATAACAGTGTCTGCTAAATGCCATAAATGTAACTGTCTCTTTAAGGATGTCATTAAAGAGCAATTATTAAGATAACTCATTCAAGGTCTGCTTTTAAGGTCAGGTCAGTGATCCCAGGCACTGTTGCTAATTTATTGCAACCTTTCACTTTAATCCCTGACAATCCCAAATTATAGATTTGGTCATGTAGCATAGTTTTTTCTACATTTGCTATATGCATACTGACACCATCATGTTCCATAAATCGCAACCTTGGTTTCTGGGCAGCATGGTCTCAGCTAGTTTTGCAAAACCACGCTTGGCAATGAAAATGACAAACAAATGATGACAAAACAAAATACCATAAATCGCAGATAGAAACAATCCACTTGGAATCAAGTGTAGAGCAATTCATAAAATTTCAGCACCTGTTCATCAAGATCCACAACAGACAAATATTAATAATATTAATAAACTATTAATAAAGCAATTTGTCAACTATTTTATTGCTTAGAAAGACAAAATTAACACCGCAGGTCTTGTTCTGAATGATCTTTTGGCTGTACAGGATCTTCTAGCAATAGTCAAGGCCTGTGTGCTGGTATTGTGCTGTAGGAGGCTTGAAAGATTGGAACTAAAACTGGCTCGTGTTAGTGGGTGGCCCAGTGCAAGGCCTTAAATACTGACTCAGCACTAACCTCCATTGCACTCAATACATGTTTCTACCACAGCTGAACCAAGGCTGGTACAAACCAGAGGGAAATGAAAACACAGAGCTTTCTAATGAACCTTCACACAAAGCATTTGTGCCATATACTGCAGCACAATGCAATGAGCGCTAAGAAGAATGTAACTCCGTCTATTTTCAGAGTTATTATACTGGGAAAAGAATGGAAAAAAGGTGAAATGTTATGTTGCCATTTCCAGACGTTCCCTCGGAAGAAGAACAAACACGGTCAGACACAAAACCCAAAAGAAATGCTTTGCTCATGGCTTTTGTGTAAAATTACTGTATAAACACATGTAAATATAAAAAAGCTCAGTGAAGTTCACCTGTGCAAATGTATAGATTATTGCTTCAATCAGTACGGTTTATATATTCTCTTCAACCAGAAACATACAAGAGAAAGTCAAAATGAATGACACGTGAGAGAGAGAGTACTGCTATGAGGCAAGTTCCCCAGGCAGCCAAAGTAATCAAAGTGTAGGCAACAAAGGCCCAGTGCCTCTGTGTTGGCCAGGTCTGAAAATGGGATCTCCAGTAAGTAATGCTTTTGACTATGAACAGAGCAAAGGAAAATACACATCTTTCTTTCACTCTCACTCTTTTTTAGGCCAGGAAGCACGGAGTTGATTTTGGCCAGAGTGTGATCCAAAAGACTTTCATTAATATATCAGATACAGTGCAGCACTTTGGGCCCGCAAAGAAAGGAAAAGTGCCGAGCTCCATCGCTAACATATGTGTTGTTTTTGACGGAGTGCCAAACCCTGTTGAGGAGGAGAGGCACCAGTTCCATCCATCATAGAAGCTTGACACCCTATCATATGACAGCTTGTCACAGACGTGCTGTTTGTGGGTGAAAACATCTCTGGAGGCCTGCTGTTTGATGGGTTGACTTGGAGGAGGGCTGCCCAAACCCATTCTGCACTTAGCCTGAGTGTGTTCCACGCACGGGAAGGACCTGGGTGAGGGCAAAACAGACGGGGTGTTTTTTATGGCGTGGATTTACGTCCATTTGTCCAGAGTAGAGCATGAGATTTACTGGTGACTCTAGTTTATTCAGACCATCAACTCCAGTGAATGCTCCACTTCTTGACCTCTGCAAAGTTTCACTGGCCTTGACTCCAGATTTGCTGAGAACAAGCTGGCTGTGGAATATTTATCCCTTCATCATTGTGATTCTTTTTGTTCTTCAAATCACCATTGCACATCTTACACAACTGCCCTGCAAGATAATGAACACATATTTCTGTGGTTGTGTATTTGTCCTTTCTCAAGAGCTTGCACTGAGAGGGTTCAGCAGGAGTGCTGCTGAAGAACCAGATTCCTCTGGCCTGACCCAGCAGTGACCCAGGCCATTCAAAAAGAATGCCCTCTCCAAAACCCTTGTGGCCCGTGCCATGACCCTTCCACTGAGTTTAACGTAAACCACAGACTTTAACATCTTGTCTTCTACTAAGAGCTTTGTGTATCATCCAGAGCAAAGCAGTCTGAGATAAGACTGAAGCCCTGAAGATCCCCTGAAGGTTTAAACTGAAGATCTGAGAGAGATAAAGTAATATTATCTTCTTCCAAAATCTGAAATCATTCCAAAAGCAGAAATATAACATTTCAGCCTTACATTACCACCTGAGGTGGGGTAAAGAAAAGGGAATAAGCAGGTTCACTGCAAACATTGCATATCATGATGCTGAGTCAAAGTCACTTGCACATCATGTAATACCATGGCAAAACAATTGTCTTAACCAGCGAAACAAATGAAAAGAATGACAGAACAACTACAGATACAGGGATCGGTGTTCAGCATCAAAACCGGTCCGAAAAGTGCAGCCATGTTTATTTGAATGTAGTCTAGGTTAGGGATGTCATTTTATTACCTCTAAAATGAAATATTACTTTTTGAGACTACAATGCAAATTTAAATTTCTGTGAAAAAGACTAATCAGTATATAACACATCTGTCCTGCTTAATCTGGCATCACTGAACAATGTATCAATAACTAGTAAATATTTTGTGTCATGTGACAGACTTACTTCACAGGGCCGCTTTACTTTACAACTAACCCAAACAGCAATGTGGAGGAATATTTTGGAATAAGGAGGAAAAGATGCTGCCTCTTTTAGTATTTACAGAGTCGTCCAGAAAAGAGTACTGTCTTCCCCTGAGAGCATATGATCTCTCATGTAAACGTTCTGATAAAGTAATTATAAAGTAGATAAAATAAACAAATTGTCTATCAGTAAGTAAGTTTCGAGGGAATCAGGGTGACTCAAACAGAAATTGAAACATCAGTAAACTTTTTTTCCATCACATTTTTATCACTTACAGAAAAAAGCAGCTGA
The DNA here is from genome assembly GCA_037577145.1 of Brachypetersius gabonensis. Lineage (NCBI taxonomy): Eukaryota > Metazoa > Chordata > Actinopteri > Characiformes > Alestidae > Brachypetersius > Brachypetersius gabonensis. Next base: position 15,268,147 of record JBBJLR010000013.1, on the reverse strand, counting down.
GCATCATTTCATTTACAATTTATTTACAATTTGTGAAGAAAGTCAGTGCTTGTGAAGAGTTTTTTTTAACCACTGTCTTCAGTTAACAACTGTCAGAGAAGTGGTCAAGATGAAGGTTTAAGGCCACTTACTACCACCTGAAGTTTAAAAAAAAATGTATTGTTACCTCTAATATGATCTTTTAAAATCAGCATCCAGCATTTCGCTTGATAAAATTGGTTTCCCCTGAGAAGTACATGGTTTCATTAAAGTGTTGTTATTTAAATGCATTTATAACTTTCAATGATGAAATATATCAAATATCACCTAACTGTAATCTGCAAAAAGACACTTAGGTTCTACAGTATAGAATATTTGGTTTGTTACTTTATGCCCCAAGCATTTTGTTGAAACCACAACAAAACCACATCTGCATAAGATATATAGAAGAAACAACGACCATGTGACCTGGGTAAGAAAATGCTGGTGGGGTGGATATGGCCGGAGAGGGTAGTAGGATATGGCTGGAGGGGGTAGATATTCTGACCGGAAGAGCTGGATAAAGGCTTCGACAGAATGGGGCAGCTGGAGATTGAGCGCGTTATTAACAATACAGTAAAAATGTGAAACTGTTGCACTCTAAAGGTCTTTCAGATTCAGTCTCTATAAAAGTAAACTCAGTCACATTTATAGGTATATGTGCTTGTTTGGTTTTCATGGAGAAGTCTTCAGTGCTGCCAGAGGAATGGCTGGTAGCAGGGTGCAAACTCTTTGGGCAGACCCCTCACCCACACAGCTCCTTGCTCCAGTGCTGGCAAAGCAGGCTCCAGACTGTTAGAGCACCGCACAGCCCACGTTAAATAAACCCACGAAATGGGTGCAGGAAACAGGTCAGCAACTCTTCAGGTTTGGAGAATCTCTCTCTTAGGGACTCTGGCTTTTCAAACAGTGCGATTCTCGAGATAAGCAGAGGATCACTGTTTTATTTCCCCTACATGTTTCATTATTTCCATTTTCTGCCGCTTATCTGATTCAGTTTTTAAGTGATTGAGTTCTTTTTACCTTTATTTACATTTAAACTCATTACTTATTTACATCTAAATCACTACTCTGGTTAACTGTGCGTACTCAAATGACCCTGAACACGTTCAAATTCCAAAATGTGATAGAAAATAAAATTAGACGATGTTTTTCACCTTGGTTTATTGACTAACCTTACACTGTCCACTACAGTTCCACAGAAAAAGTAAGTGTAAGGCACAAACTGCTAGCACAAGCCTAGTAGAATAACTGAACATTTCATTCATAGTAGTTGCTGAGATATTGCTCGGCTCAAAAATTTGCTGACAGCAATTCATTTTTACCTTCTTTAGGTTGGCTGTGCTTTGACATGTTGATTGCTAAGCTAGACTGCTGGCTACGCAAGTACACCACCCCTGTGACTAAGTAAAATTCTTAAATGTGTTATGACGGGTTATAACAGTTAATACAACACAACTGAATGTTTACATGGTTTTTATGTGTGAATTCCAGAAATCCTTTAAGACTGTATGCCATCTAATCCTGAGGAACAAGTTTTTTTTTATCGTGCTTCAAAACAGTCCCCGCCTTTAAACAAAATATCCCACATCATTAACACCATAAACTTGCCTTCAGGCACGACTGAAATAACTCTGTGGGTAAGTCCCCAATGCCTTGTGTTGTTTTAATGAAGAGACAAAAACCTGATGCTGCTAAGACCACCTAAACTAACAGAACTATCAAATGACAAACCTAAAGCTGGGCATACACTGTACGATTTTTTTAGTCGCGTTATTCAGCTCCTGCTCAAACTGTACGACTGAATCACAGGGGTTTGCTGTTTGTTTGCTCACGATTCATGATCTCACACTATGTGGCCCGATGCTCTGATGCGACCTGACTGCTCACATTGTACGTCCATTACCATGCAGCTGCAATTTAGCAGCAATATCCATCCAACTCTTTTCACGGTTGTTGAGGTCGTGACAACTCGAAAAGGCTCGGGTGAGCTTGCCAAAGTTCTACTGGCTGGGCCTCCATCGCTTGTGTCCAGATCACAAGCTGCGCTACCATCTTTTTCACTTCCATTTCTGTGTTTGCACATGCACAGTGTGAGAGGTTGCGTTTAAATCGTCTCATGGCACTGCTTCAACAGTGCGATACCCTCACAAGGGGAGACCAGGATTTCAAACAGGTTTCATTTTCTTGCAACCATACGATTGCTGATCGGGAGCTGGTTGTGAGTGTTAATCGTTTCTCATTACCCCATGTATACCACACCATGCACGACACACGATTGAGACAAAACCGATCCCCAAAATATTTGAAAAATATCTCCTTTTTGTATTGTTTACAATTTTAGTTTCCCTCAGGAATAGTTTGTAACTTGAAAACATTTTGTTTACAAATTTTGTTTCAAATATTATATATTTATTTATTCTTTAGACATTTATAGTTTAATTTGTTATGTTCATATTTCGGTTTAGTCAATGTTAAATAAATGGTAAGTTGAGAAATTTAATGTATCCATTGTTCTTATTAGTGTGATATTTTACTACACATACAGAGGGGAAATGTGTAATTATTGGCTGAAAAAGTATCGGCAGCATATATCAGCCATCGGCGGACCCTGACTTCTACATATTGGCATTGGCATCGGCTTTAGAAAAACCCATATCGGTCGACCACTAGCTCCCACACATCTTTGCAATTTACACCACCTGCTTGGGCTTGATTATCCATTCTCATCGTTTCTCCCATCCTTCCCATCAGACAACTACAACGCCTCGGCTTGTTTATCAGGCATATCCACATGGATTAAGGATCACCGCCTACAGCTAAACCAAACTTCCTGTCCATTACAATATCAAAATGAAAATCATCTCATCACACTTGCACTGTAAAAATATGCTGTAAAAATTACAGCAATATTTTACAGCAGTGGACTGTTTTTTCAATAATACAGCAAATTGCTGTAAACCGCCAAGCATTCTGGGATCGTGTGGTCCTTTGATTCAGATTTACAGGATATTGCTGTAAATTTCAAATCTAAAGAGTTGGGATCTCAACGATCGAGGAGCGGCAAGAGTGGTGATTAACAACTGTGGTAAGTGACTTATTTCAGTTTTTCATTTGTAAATATGTTTTAAATGTTCATGCTTAGTAACTGTAGTAGTGTATACAGATATCTACATTCGCGGTTGATGTAGATACTCATCCTTCGTCCCCGGGGCAGGCGTAGCGGGGTCGGGGTAGGATTTCTTTCAGACCATGTCCTAACTACACGCCACGCCATGAAACGCAATAAAAGGTATCTTTTCCGTGTTAATTGGAGTTTTTGTCCCAAACAGCCGTGGCGGCGACACGTCTTGGCTGAACAAAAACGTATGAAAACAATAGCTGTGTCCGAAAAGTGCACTCGTTCACTATATACGGCACTATGTATTGAGCCCGGACATTTTGAGGGCTCAAAATGGGGGTGGGTGTGGGATGCAATCCGGGCCGGCAGACGGGATTCCGCGCTGAGCCAAAATTACCTGGGCAGCCCAAAATTGGGCTGTAGCCCAGATCGCGTACCACAGCCCGCACACCAGAGACCGCCCCCGCACATGAGACCCCGCCTCCTGTGCGGTCTGTGTCTGAACTAGAGAGACAAGACGTGTGTTTATGCGACAGAGATATATTACCAAGATGTACATAACTATATATGTCATCCCCCTACCTGTACATAACTATATCCATCATCCCACTACCTGTACATAACTGTATCTGTCATCCCCCTACCTGTACATAACTATATCCATCATCCCCCTACCTGTACATAACTGTATCTGTCATCCCCCTACCTGTACATAACTATATCCATCATCCCCCTACCTGTACATAACTGTATCTGTCATCCCCCTACCTGTACATAACTATATCCATCATCCCCCTACCTGTACATAAC
>JBBJLR010000013.1:15253598-15264098 GCA_037577145.1 Brachypetersius gabonensis | reverse complement strand
GAGAGAGAGAGAGAGAGAGAGAGAGAGAGAGAGAGAGAGAGCGAGAGCGAGAGCGAGAGCGAGAGCGAGAGCGAGAGAAAGAGAGAGAGCGAGAGCGAGAGAGAGAGATAGCAGAGAAGAAGGTGGAGGGAAAGGGGAACAAACCCTCAGGTGGTGAGATGTCAGATCCAACATTAAAGAGATATGACAAGCAGATGGGGATGATAGTGAGAGCCAGCCATTCAGACACACTGCTCTATAAGGTTCTGCCACAGGTCTAAACTGGTCAGCAGATTGTTGACAGTAGAAGCCGAAAACTACTGGCTTCATGCACACCGTAACAGACTGACTAACTGAGAACAGAGTGGAGAGTACAGACAGTGGGAGCCTTACACAGACAGAGGTTTTCTCTTACCTGTGCTGCCATGTCCACCAGCTGAGGAAGCTTCAGATATTTGCCTTCACCTTCCTTCAGAAAGTCCAGCAAACTCCCTGGAATACAGAAGCCGAATAAATGAATGAAGATGATTGCGCTGTTGTCGCATACACCAGACTACTTCTGATTTAAATTCAGTTGCCCTGCACACACTACACTATATTTATGATATACAACAGGATGTCCTTCTTTGCAACCAGTCTTACACACGTTTCTATAGAACTTCTCCTACTACTGTAATAGTCAGCATAGCTTTGTCCATATGTGCTACCTTTGTCCATGTACTCGGTGACTATGTAAATGGGCTCCTCAGACACTACAGCATAGAGAGGCACCAATTTGTCATGTCGCAGCTTCTTCATGATCTGAGCCTCCTGCAAGAAAGCCTCAGGAGACATGGTGCCAGGCTTCAGTGTCTTAATTGCCACCTTAGTAGTACCATTCCAAGTGCCTAGCAGAGAGAAAGAGATATGTGGAGCAAGTGGGAAAAACAAATACAGTATTAAAGTACCCCTAAAACAATACACATATATGTAAATAGAGACACATGTACTATTTACATACAAGTGAAGAACAGGTTAAACTGTTAAAAACTGGAATACGAAAATGAACTGATTTTGCAATTTGGCTGCACTGATTCTGGAATGTTCAAATTGAATTACAAAAAAAAAAAAAAGTACAAAGCAGCAACACATTTGATAATACAGTCCTATCTAAATATTATTTATAGTAATTCCAATATTACCCAAGAAAATCACCATAAAGAGGCACCCAAGTATCTGCAGAAGTTTATTCTTTAATATTTGAGTGCTACACATTCAAATATAAACTTTCACTCTTCAGATATAAACTTTCACACAAATGATTTATTTTATATCTCAGTTTGTCTACAGCAGGACTGAAACACTTTTGAAACAGGATGCGTTCTAGACCTTACACTTCATTAGAACTTTGACACTCCACGGCTGCCTCAATCACCTGAGAACCATCTACAGCTCACCATCCTGGACACAACTGATCACTCTTTATCCGTCGGGGTGATAATCATAACCAGGATACCAGGAAATTGGCATTCCAGAAAGATTTAAGTACTATTTATGTACTTTAAGTACTATTAGCTTATTTTTGGTATCTTTTTTAAAGTTAACGTTTTACGTTTCCCTGTGTCTTCAACTGATTTCATAATTTCCTGACATTACAGACCTACATTACCTGGATACTCCATGCAACTTGTTTTTATAATGATTAGATATGATTATCCTAATGATAGGATTATTCACATGAAATGTGTATTTTGTGTATTGCCTACATCCCTTACATTTTTGGATGCCTATCTATTTTATGCAATCACACAGAACAAACCTATATTTGGTACAATTATCTGAAATCAAACTGGCTTCAAATGATGCTTTAGTACAGTGATGTGCTTTTAACAGTACTGCAATCAACAGCGTAATAATTAAGAGGAAATAGTGTGGATTCATTTATATTACAGAGCAAGCTAGTCAGATGCAACCTGTCTATATTCATGTGTACAGTTTTCTGTCCAGTTGGTGCAGTGTGAACAGCACGAAAGTCTTCCTCTGCATTTAAACCATTCACCAAGTGAAGCAGCATAGAGCACTCCCTCACAGTTTGTAGAGCAGAGGAGATGAATTCCTCAGATTGCATAATGCTCTGTGGCATGCTGGGACTTGCTGTAGGGCAGGCTTTGAGAGCAGTGATGAAAGAGGTAAGCAGTGTTTACACAACACAGAGCTCAGTGAACAGTAGCTCAGAATATCTACAGGCTGCTTGAGCTAGACTTATGTCAAGTTTGTCCCAGAAGCTGACCCAGAAACAGGGTGCATGTTACAGCAAGGGTAACTGATACAGCTGCTCCTTCTTTCATGAGAATGTTATCATTTTGAATCTCCAATGTTTCCACGTATGCTGAATTCTGAACTTGTCACACTAATTGGAAAAACGCCATTTCAGATCATTTTCTATGGTGTGATAAACCAGTTCCTTTTAAATGTTAATAAGATCGCACCAAATATTGCTCGTGAAGAGCCAAACATAACTGCACTACCCACCCGCCGAAGATAAACCATTAAACTGCGAAATTGCAAAAGACTTCACTGAAAACCTGTACAGCTAGTGAGAATGTTAAAAAGCAGTGTGTTAGAGTCTTCTTACCCATCCAGACCTCTCCAAAGCACCCCTGCCCCAGTTTTAGCTCCAGGCGCAGTGACTCACGGGGGATCTCCCAGGCATCTTTAGCCAAGCCCTGAGTCTGAGGCTTTACTGTTGGGCACACTGTAGTGAGCCTGTAACACAGTCCGTCTGCATGCTCTATACACACACACACGCGCACACACACACACACACACTTTGTGAGGACATTCCACTAACTTGTGTAAAACTGCAGCTGAGTAAAAAAGGAAGTATTTCTGTTATTTTAGTTAAAAGAAAAGAAAAAAAGTTGAAAATCTTTTAGAATTTCCATAATTATGAGCACATTGAGATAAACACAAACACAAACAAGTTTGCCTAAGGTGCCTAAGCTACACATGTATGACGACAGCTTCAATGCCTGCAGTAATAAACAATAGTTTGTCATTTCTAGCCATTACTGAACAATCTTTCAAATCCACAACATGCTGTGAAACTACAAATTTTCAACTTTTAAGCATATTTTAGGTTTACTTTTCCTACCACAACGTATTGCATACATAACTAGCTAATGGGACTAAAGTGGCTGTGGTATTTTAAAGATTACTCAGTGCACTCTTTTGGCCCCTACACCAAGCAATTCAACTGAATGAGAAGCTTTCTACACAGGAATTCCACACCTGCGGCTGCCTGTTGAAGATCAGACGCCCCATATTTATCAGCCATCTACACACTGCTCAGACATACTTTATGTCAGATGTTTACCCCAGTTGCAATCCAAAGGAAAAGTAAAAAAAAAAAAAATCACCCCCTTATTTTCCCTACTTCTAACTTCCTTTAATACATCGAAAGTGAGAACTTTCATGGTTTCTTTCAAGAGTTACCAACAAACATCTGGCTAAATATGAGCTACAAATTCAGATTCAAACTATCAAGAAGCGTCATCAGCTATGGATAAGAACTGGTCACTGTTGCAATCATGGATTAGCCCAAATGAATGTGCCTAGTACTTACGAAATATTTACCTGTGTAGTGTTTGACCAGTTTCTGTAGTGTTTCAAACTGAGCCCGGGTGGTGATGTAATAGCCTCCGTTGTCAAGCTTGCGGATTTTGTAGTGTTTCACATTGTCTCCCTTCAAGTCATCCCAGTCCCGTATGGACAGAGAGTAGGCCCCTGTGGGGATAGATATTTATTTTCTGTGTGGTTTCTTTTTTCTTTATTTGGGTTTTACCCCTATATATTAATTTGAAGTCTTTTATATAGTCTACATATTGATCAAATTAGTCATTTGAAATCTATTATTATCTAAGAAAATGATTAATACAGTGTACAGTGCAGTGACAACCTCCTAAAAAAAACTCTCACCCACCTACTGGGAATGCTCTGCTACAAAAATACTTGAAGTGTACAAATAGTAACAGTATCATGCCTGCACCGACATTATATTATAAAAATGAGAAATAAAAATGTTTTAAGCTGTTGGTTAATGGTTTCTGAATCAGAAACCATTTCTCTCACCTTTCGTTGTCTCACTCTCCCTGACCAAGAAAGTGCCACGCTGATTTCCAGGCACCAGCAACAGTCGCTCTGCATCTTTGCGCCCCATTTTTCCAAAGTACCATCTGCAGGAGGATGAGGGAAGAGAATAAACTCTTGGGAACTAAGGGATCAATGAACCAAGCTGCATCTGAACAGTCTGGCTTTGCTTGAATAGGGAATGTTCGTGATAGTATTGAGGTCTGGCATAAAACAGTAGCAGACTGGCCATGGCCTGGTCTATTGTCTACAGGCTATGAGAGAAGCACTTTAATGCATTTGTGAATTATGCCTCTGCGGTGAGAGGACAACATGGTGAGAGTGCATAAATAGAGTGAGCGAGAGAGAAAGAGAAGGAGTGGGAGAGGTGGAGAGAGAGGAAGGCGAAGGGGAGCTGGCCAAAGAGCAGAGAGAGAGAGTCCATGTGTATGTGTGAGTAGCTCTTTTGTCGTCCAGCCATGTGATGTGCTGTGACGAGTTTGTCACCATTTGACCACTGGGGTTGGCATGACTGGTCCTCATGCACTTTTAATTAGAGCTGGGCATGGCAGGGCAGCTGATTGGATCAGAGCACAAAGAGATGGGGCTCTTACTCTTCAGCTTGGATGGAGTCGGCAGGAGCGACATAATTGCTGGGAATGTAGCCCTTCTTCCCTGTGTTGATGGAGCGGGCCTCCCACCAGTCTCCCTCTCTGCAAAGTAAAACCAACACAAACAACATTAATACAAATACAAGCCTGGCAGATCTAAACTTGTGACCAACACCAATTTAATTAGCTACAAATATACGTTTAGGTGGTTAGTAATTAAACTGCAATTAAATAGGCTGAATTAGGTTCCATAAAGACATTACTACATTTCACGTCTAAAAATGCACCAGAAATCAGCCAACTCACTGCACCCCAGCACAGCTAACATCCCCTGACCAGCCACACTCCGTAAAAGAAATTGTGGGGGATTTCAAGGCATCCAGGTAAAATGTCACAACCAGTGTAGAGGAAACATCCACCACACTGTGAGGAGCACCCGCTCAGAGGCTGGGCCTTAGGATGTTTATTAAGAGCCGAACTGAAGTGCTGACCGAACAGATGGCACATTAAAAAAAGCATTAACCTAGATTTCACCCTGTTCCAGGGTACAATACAATAACAGATTAAAGGAAAAAGACAACATTCAATTGGTGCTCAATTTTCTATTCAGACATCACTTTTCTGCATCTCTTTTCTGTCCAGGGTGCCAAAGTCCTATCAGAGCGGATTCAACCAAGGTTGCAGGGGCACTCACGTGTTGTTGATGATCTGAAAGCGGTCACCTTTCTTGAATGAGAGGTCATCTGACGTTCGGGCTTCATAGTCGTATAAGGCCACAAAGAAAGTCACACCTCCTACGTTTGGAAAAAGGCATGGATTCACATTATATCCAGAGTCGTAGGGAACCAAAACAGACTAAACAGAACAACTTAGGAACTCCGTGTACAATCTAATAAGTATTGACTAGAAACTATATCAAGTATCAAGTATATCAACAGTTAAGTCACCAGTTTCCAATTATTTCACGTAACACAATTTAGTGCAGTATTTATAGAACACTGTACAGAATAATTATTGATTTGTTACAGATTACTTGCAACAACTGACTTTCCCTGGTCTCTGATTACATAGATGACAACCGCCTTAAGGGATAAATGTTTGCGTGTGTTGAGGTCTAGAGTGACAGCTGAACTGAGAAAGCTTTGAAAGTAGGGAAAGCCCAGGGGGCTGAAATGCATTAAAGCAGACCACCCAATCCCGAACTCCAGATAATCCCCCTGACTAAGTCACTCAAGAGTTAAGCAGAGGCTCGGTGATAAAACCTTAGACCAGTTAAAAACTCGACATTAAGAGTAGGAGTCGCATCGAACTACCAACAATTCCAATATCTTTTTAGATCTTTCTGGGATATCATTACTGCAGAGACTAATAACATGACAATGTTTAGCAGATGATATGTTGCATGATTCTTGTAAATAAGCTTTTTGATTCTCCTCTCCTAAAGGATTTCACAGAAAGCTTCCAAACTCTTGAGTTCATTTACAGTCTGATGAAAAGGCAGCACTCATCTTTGCACTGCCCTTCTTTAGTGCCATATATGGCCCGAATCCACTACTGTGTAAATGCCTTGAATGCAATCAATGAATAGTTTGTAAAATGCAGACAAAGATTTAGCCATCATCACTCTCCCTTTTTGGGTCCAGGCTAACATGACAACAAAAAGCCCTCTGAAAAGTTACAGAAAAGAGGCAAGAAGCATCAACAGAGCAATTCTCTGTTCTGCCTGAAGAAATGGGGAGATTATCAGTGAAAAAAATAGAACAGCCATGAATCATATTAGCTTCACTCCTCACATGCCCCCCACACAACTGCACAACCCTGACATTGGATTTTCTTGAAGTGTGACGCATTAGAGTAACATCTCGGGTTCACAGCAAAAGACCAAGACAAAGCTTAGGGAGAACATACATTAATGAACAAGCCAAAGGAAGCTAGTATAGGATAACATGAACACTAGACTACATTAATGTGAATATTAATCTTCAGTCTCCATTAAAAGTGGAACATAAGGCTTCAGGGAACCGGTCACAGGAACTATTTAATGGTAGTCATGACTAATTGATTGTAGTTAGACTTACTGTATTGTAAATTGTAAAATGCATCTTATGAGCAAGGCCTGGAAGGTGATTATAATGCATATTTAAAAAATCTCCCACTGGTCCCGCTGCATAAAACTCTATTACTTTATAATTTTGTTATTGCATATATACAAAATAATTGCAGCCCAATAAACAGTATTCATGCAGAAAAAGTTCACAACTACTCACCAGTGACACCACCAGGGAAGGGGTTGCTCACAGCAACCGCAGAGAAGGATGAAGAGGCTCCGCCGAATGGGGTGAGGGTGGACGAAGATCCACCAAATGGGGTGAGAGCAGTGGTGTGGCTGGTGTAGCTGCTGTTGGGGCCCTTAAGGGCAGGAGATTGTCCCACTTGAGTGGGTTCAGGTCCATAGTGGCCCATGTGGGAAGGGACGGGAATGGGGTTGCAGGCATCTGGCCGATATTTCAGCATCGGCCCCTTGTCCTCTTTACTCTTAACACAGCCCATAGTCAAGCCTGCACAGAGATGCCAAGAGTTCATATTACTTAAAAACCACAGCAGTAGTATGGAGTAGCAGTACCACGTGTATTTTACATGACAACCAGTCATTGTTGCAACTGTTTTGTTGCGTGACCCAACTAGTAAAACAAAAAGTTGTTCCCTACCCTACACAACTGTGAATCCATCAGCAGATTTAAGTGCCTTTTTCATACCTATTAATACACTCAAAACATATGCACAGGACTGCCAGTAAAAGTCTCCTACATTGTGGAATGGTGGTGATATTCTCACAGTATAATAGGCGAAAATTTTAAATGAAGAAAATTTATGACCATGATCATGAAAGTGTACAGCAACACAACTACATATCAAATACTGTCAAATGTTTGTCTTTTAAGCATTCCAAAGCAGGTCTGCACAGAGGAGACAACAGTTAATTCTGTCTTAGGTATGTTTTGTGTTCATAATTCCAACAAGCAGCATCAGAATTAGTTCAAAACTGAGAGGTTTCCTTAAATATGTAAAGATACCGCCTTGCATGCAGCTTACCTTACAAATAAATGAATCTAATGAATATGTAGATGTACGAATAACGTCTAGGGCAGGGGTAGTGTTAATTACACACTAGAACAACAGCTAACCGGCTATACCTATAACGGCTGTGTGCGTCAATTGACGCAGTACCCAGTTTCGCACAAGACCCTTTCCGATACAACGGTGCTGCAGTATGTTCAGGCATTTAGTGGGATGGAGAGCGTAAGCCCAAGTTCCCTGCATACACATCACTCTGTGTGGAGCAGTGTTGGCAGTGCTGTCTATGGGGATTTCGATAGGACTGCTTGAGAGAGGAGTATTTCATCTCGTCGGCCCCCTGCCCACACTGCTGGCAGTATGTGTTTGTGTGTGTGTGTGCACTTCAGTGACATTTGGCTTAGTCAGGGCAGCTGCACATGTGCTATGAACTGGGGAATGTGAGCAAATACTTGAAGGAACAGGTGTTCGTGAGACTGCTGTAGGAGCACGGCAGTGACACCACAACACCCAGACACACGTACACACCCACAAAAACACAGAGCAAAGCCTTCAGTACACAAACACAGGAACAAACAGAGCAAAAGCTTTCCATGCGTGTGTACATCCAAGAGTGAGAGAGACAACAGAGATGGTGAGGAGTACGACACATAGGGTTGTGCTAAATTTCAATATTGCAATTATGACTGGAACAATAAATAAGCATGAATGATGAACACTCTTAGTGATGAAGACATCACACCAACTACCGTACGGTGTCTTTGTCCGAGATTTGTTTAACACAGTTCTTGGTTTGAGCTTCAAAGTGAAGCACTCCTCCACACACAAAACACTGTTTGAGGGGTTCATTTGATAGGTTTCTTTTCATGTCTCTGACTTAGGAAAACTAACAGCTCATCACTCTTATTTGTTTGACGGATCCATTTTTTTCTGCAAAAGCTCAGAGAACTTCACAGAACTTTATTTAAACATAAAATCAGGTTTTTCAGCCTTTGAAAAAGTGCCTCTGTAGGTTGAACAAACCTTATGAGAACAAAAACTACTGTTTACTGATTATTTCACATATGAATTTCCATTATTGATAATTATTGATATACTGATGTGGGATTACTGCATTATACTGTGAATAGCCCTGTGGAAATCTGCCTCTATATACATAGCATGCTAGACTAAACTCTATGATACATCAGAGCTGGGCGATATGGCCTAAAATTAAAATCTAAAATTAAAACTTTTTTCACAATACATCCGATTTTCGATTTCAATCGATTTTGCCCTCCCCTTCTCAAAATCAAACTACAGATGTCAAACAAATGGTTCAAAACTTTGGGGTTAAAGTTCAATCTGACATGGACTTTGGGTCTAAAACATTTCGCATGTTAACGAAACTCTGTCAAATGTGATATAAATACATTTTTTAAAAACATAGTAAAACTGTGTTTCTCGTGTACTTAATCTTTATTTTTTGTATATATTTTCATATATTTTAGAACACGCTCTGCAACGCGTTGCCAGGCTGTGCAAATAGTTTCAAACAAAACTATCTGTCAACATTGATGTTGATCGCGAGTCAGTTCTTTGACTAAATTTGGTCACAGACAGATTATTACTAGACTCACCACAGACAATAAAATGTCTTACTGTGTTTTCATCAGAAAACCACGTCTACCTGTATTAGAGCCGAAATTCCCAAATCTAATTGTGCGAGAGTGTAGTATGAGTTGTGTCAGAGAGTGGCTGCATTGCTTAAGCTTGTTTGGTCTGTGCCCGACGGCACAAAACCAAACCACACTAATTTACACGCACTAATACACGCTCATGCACACATACAGTACATACACAGTACCGGCGTTCCGCACAGTGTCTGAAATGGCACAGCTAGCTAACATGACTAACGCGAGCATTGCAGAGAGTGGCTGCACTGCTTAAGCTGTCGCACACAGGACTTGTTTGATCTGTGTCCGATGTCATAAAATCGAACCAATTGCATTTTACAGATGCAAGACCTTTCTTGGGCACAAACACTGCCACAGAGTTTAGGTGAACCACGTTAATTTCCCTGTGTAGAACGGTGCGTCGCATTAGTTCCGCTTTTGCCGCTCACGTGTAAAATATGTAATAAAATCGATTTTCATAAAAACAAATCATCCTGAACTGTAAAATTGAATTAATCGCTAAAATCACCCAGCACTATGTTACATGCATGCACAGTTTACATCCACAAGTTAACATCAAACATGTGGCAAATGTGCCATATTAGTTAGGACTTTCCAGTTGTAATATTTGTATAAAATACTGCATTGCATATAGGCTTGTCATGATACTGAAATTTCAAACTTGATACCGATACTAAGGATGGTACTCCATACTCAATACTATTTTCGGTACTACAGGGGGAGAAAAAACAAACACAAACTTTTTAATGAAAAAATGTGTGTGAGTAAACAAACAAAATGTGTGTGAGTAAACAAACAAAAAGTTTTCTTTCTTATTCATGAGTAAGAGGCAGTTTATTTATTGTTTTGTTGTATTATTATTTGTAGTGCTGTGTTTAATAATTGTGTCATATTATTTAGCACAGTGTTGCTGGAAATAAAAGATATAAAATAGATATAATTTTGGGAGGAAAAAACATTGTTCTCTTTATGCACAAAACACGTACCGAAAACGAACCAAAAAGGTGGCCCAAATACTGAGGTACGTACCGTACTAGGGCTGTTCCGATTTT
>JBBJLR010000013.1:15242456-15253498 GCA_037577145.1 Brachypetersius gabonensis | reverse complement strand
ATGAGTCCTTTAATGTCCGAACTGCTCTGGACCGACATCTCCTGATGTAAATGTCCTGTAGGGAAGGGAGAACAGTCTTCTCTCTTCCCTACAAGTACAATACAAGTGGCCAACCAAAGCCCTCCCCCTCCGGCTGAGATACCTATCCACCAGTGTGAAGTATCTAGTTACTAAACGTTCTCTTTTGGATTCTGAACTGTATTTTTTCCTTGTGCTTCTTTGACCCATTTCTGGAATTTGGATTTCTCTTTTTGTCTACTGGACTTAGCTTTGATTGCCTATTGTTAGATTTCTGGGGTTTTTTTTACTCTTTACTATGTTTGTGGATTTTTGCATTTGGTCTTTGTGGACTTTGTGTTTCATTAAACTTTTCATTTTTTGTTAGTCTGCATTTGGGTTTTCTGTTAAAATTACAGTTGTCATTTATTAAAATCATATTTGTTTTAAAATATGCAGTGCTGCTCCTATTTCATTCTTACGTGATAGTGTACAATAAGGTTAAGTTCCTGAAACATTCTAGAGAATATTTTCTAATTGGATTCTATCCTGTTTTGTGTCTAGCTCTCACATTTGTTATGACCTTAAGAGCTGGATTGGAGGCCTACATATGAGATTACCACTGGCAAAACTGACAATTTGTGTGTGGGAAAACTTCACTCTAGATATTCTGGTGGTAGTAGATTATGTTACTCACTGTGAAAATGGGTAGCACATATCTTGACATTTTACCAAAGATGAATGCTTCATACATATGCCTTTTACAGGTTTTTACAATTCTGTGTTTGGACATTTATGGTTTGAAATTAAGGCCTAGCTCAAAAAGCGTTAGAGAATCGAGAACACTACCATATTACCTGTGTAGAATGAAGGATAAAGATTCTCAACGGAATTAACACACAAGTTGTGAAGTGAGTACTCATAGTCCCAAGATGAAATGATGGCTGGTTGAGGCTGAAGACTGAGCAAATACCACCTGCCTACTTGGGTCTTTTATGCAATGCGACATGTTCATTTCCGGTCCCTCTGGCGTGTCACCTCACTTGACAAAAAGTCATGGTTCAAACAAAAGATTACTTGAGGTTATCATTATGTGACAATCTCAAAAAGAGCACTGAAATTTTAGAGCCACATTTCAGCTGATCTATGTGGATACATTACAGTATTGCTCAAAAAGTTGCAAGTGTAAAAATGTACATTTCGTCCTTGTACTCCTGACCAAGGGACTGTGCATGTACTATATACAGTCTTATGCAAAAGTTTGGCCACTCCTTGAAAAATAATAACAGATTTTGGTGATTTTTTCATTGAAAAGATGCACAATATGTTCAGCAAACATTGATGCATAGTTACTTTTTACATTTACGGCATTTTTACAAACGCCTTTATCCAAAGCGACTTCCATTCCCTAACTACAGGGGGCAGTCTCCCTGGAGCAACTTGGTGTTAAGGGTCTTGCTCAGGAACCCAGTGGTGGTGCTGAAGGTAGGAAATAGAACAAAAATAAAAATTATGGCACTATGGTTTCCAAAGTCTCAGATTCTTTTTACATGATTTCAGACCTTAATCAGCTTGTAAGATCTGATGCATGGCACCAGCTGTCATTAGTAAATGTCTTCGGGTGCCAGTTTCAAAGCATTACAAATACTCTGACTCTTCAAACATTGTGCACACACTTGTGTACACTCAACAACCATAGGTTCCTCTAAGCAGCTGTGTAACACTCTGAAAACAAAATTTATTGATGCCACAATGCAGGTAAAGGCTACAAGAAGATAGCAAAACATTGTCAGCCTGCAGTTTTCACAGTGAGAAATGTAATTAAGAGGTGCCAGTTCAGGGGAACTGTGGAGGTCAAGATGAAATCAGGAAGAGCAAGAAAACTCTCGGAGAGAGCTGCTTGTATGCTGGTCAGAAAGACAAATCAAAACCACCATTTGATGCAAAAAACCTGCAGGATCATTTAGCAGACTCAGAAGTGGTGGTGCACCGTTCCAAATAAACTTCATGAAAGAGTCAACAGAAGAAATCCTTACCTGCGTCCCCAACATAAAATGTCAGAGGTATGCAACAGAATCTAAAGAAGCCTGATGTGTTTTGGAAACAAATGCTTTGGACTGATGAACTTAAAACAGAACTCTTTGGCTACAATCAGCACAGGCATGTTTGGAGGAAAAAAAGAAGCAGCATTTCATGGAAGGAACAACTTATTTATTACCTTATTTATTACTTTACATATTACATCTTGCAGTGCACATAAACATAACGTTGTGTGTTTTAGAACATACAATGCTCTGTAAATGTCTTGCAACATGTCAACTGTATAGTAGATTAGTATAGTATTTTCTGTGTATTAGATTCTTCCAGAGTGTATAATACTTTATGTCATTGTGGTATCTAGTGTTAAGGTGGCCTAGGGTCTACGACCCCTCATGCGATTTTAGCTATTTCTGTTACTTTCTTTTGCTTTGTTTTGAGCCACACAGCTTTGGCTTTTCTACCCCCTTTAGGATGTCTTGGCTTTTCTACAGCCTTTAGGATCTCCTGGAGTCCGAGCTATGGACAAATCAACGCAAATAAATGCCTAAAAAATTTATTAGGCACAACGCAAGGCACAGGTTACACTATCTAGCCCTCACGGTCCCCCATACCCCTCCCAGCTTGGTTGCCGCAACAAACCCAAGTGATACACGTTCAACCCCAGCACATTAGAAATTTTATTAGTGGCGTGGTGTGTGAGAATTTAGAAATCTTGAAGACTAACCTCGCAGCGAAATTCTGGATCAGCTGAGGTGGTCTTGCTACCTTCAGTGGATGTCCAGCCAGCAGAGAGTTGCAGTAGTCCAGTTTAGAGAAGACCAGTGACCAGTAACCTATACAAAACAAAATGTACTAAAAAAATGCTTGACCCTACCTTAATTTACCTTTACCTTGTAGTAGAGTGGGTAGACTAAACTAAGGTAAAATAATAAATGCACAGATCTTGATTTTATGAAATGGTGGACTAGTCAAAGTTCTCAGGCACAAATTTAAGATGCTCTGAACTGTCATTCAACCCCTCCCACTCTGTTATCTAAACTACTGCTGACTATCAGTTTGATCAACCATTATTAGTGTTTCCATGTCAGACCATGTTAAAAAATTCATTATTTTTTACCTGGCTGCCTGCTGAAGTGACAGATTTTGTCACGCTAGACTAGAAAGCAAACAGGACTACCATGCCCAAAGCTGGTAGATGGTGCTATAACACAGGACTTGATGCTCGTAGCGATTCCTGCTGTGTGAAGGAAGCAGTTGGGTGGTGGGGATTCACTGTGCAGTTGCTAGAGGGAGATACACCAGATTTGGAATGCAACATAACACAAGTATGGGAATGCATATTCAGAATACAGAATATAAGTATCTCTAATATTGTAAAAGAATGCATTCAGAATAATGGTCCAAAAAATATGAAGATCTTTCATAAAAGAATCACCATCAATGCTTGATTGAATTACTATTTTAAAATGAGCACACAGTGCTCATTAGAAGGACCCTAAAAGAAATTAACACATATAAAGGCCATTTGTTGTTTTATTACTTACAAAAATCATTCATCATATGAATAGCAAATATTTAAAAGGCTCAAAACTTTTTTTAATCCTGCATTTAATTTTCTCCTGAGGTTAATGATGTTCATGTGGTTTTATTTATTTTACCATTTTGTCCACTTCAAATCTCTCTATATGCATTGCAGGATGGTTTTTTGCTGTACTGTTACAACTGATATATGTCAGAAAAAAATTCTTACATCTTTGAAGAAGATCCAAACAGTCCAAAACAATCCAAATGTCACATTTCCCCTTCTCAAACACTGAGGGCAGGCACGTATGCAGACTTCCGTTCTTAATACTTTATTGTAAAACACCAAACAAAACAAAACTGTCATGAGGACCAGAAACAGGACTAAAGTTTTTTTTTTAAACTAAGGAGTCAGGAGAAAAGTTAAATAATATGACGTTTAACCAGCAACCTCAACATAAACACAAACCCTTTAAATACATGAACACCAAATCCCACAACCAATGAACAAAGCCAAACACTAAACTCTAATAACACCCAGCTGTGATTCATCAGAACAGAAAACCCCATACCACATTTCATAATAGAAGTTCCAAAACAACTCAACTTTTGGCGGCCTTTAGCGACCCCACCCCCAGGGCGACCACTGAAACCACCCAAAGGGTGCAGAAGGGGCAGGCGGTGAGCACCACCTGGCTGCATCTCTCTGGACTACTTCCTGGTGGCCCGAGTGGGTCCCACGAGACGTTCTCCTTTGAGGGTTTACCTCTAATGTCCCCTCTGTGTCCTCATGGAACCCCCTATGGAGATTCCCTCCAAATCCTCGTGGGCGGAACCCCCTCACTGTCCTCATGGGCAAAGCCCCCTAAAGGGGGTCCCTCACTGTCTTCATGGGAGGAGCCCCCTACAGGGAGCCCTTCATCGTCTTCATGAGTGGAGCCCCCTACAGGGAGCCTCTCAGTGTTCTCTAGAGCTGAGCCCCCTCCAGGGTGCCCCACCATGTCCTGCTGGATGGAGCCTCCAACCGGGAGTCCATGCGTGTCCTTGGGGGACACTCCGGGATCAAAATCCTTTCGGGGAGCTGCTCTGTGGCCCTCTGGGCCGAGCTGGGATCTCCTGGGCTGAGTCCCCTCAAGGGAACTCCTCCAGGGTCTCCTGGGCTGAGCCCCCCTTTGCAAGAATCCAGTATCCCCCCCCAAAGAACAGTGCCTTAAAGCTTCTGCTAACCCCTTTTAGGGCCTCTGAGCTGCTGCTAACCCCCTCTAGGGCCTTGGAGCTAATGCTAGATGGGGTTAGCAGTAGCTCTAAGGCCCTGGAGGGTTGGCTGGTGTAGAGACCCCAGCTACGGTTCCACCGCTATTTACCCTATAGAGGGGACATGAATCTCCCAGGAACTCTGGGATTTCACCCACAAAAATGATTAATGTCTCCAGGAGTCCTTAGTGAAGGAAGTGAATCTAAAAATTAAGTTGGAGTGACACTAGAATGCCCTTCTCAAATGTTGACAGGTATTTGTCCTACATTTTTTCCTATATATTTATCTCTTATATATCTTTTTCTACATGTTTAACAAATCCCTCAGTCACTTACCCTCTTAACTGTTTTTCCTTACTTGTGCATTAACCTCTGACTTGTTTTTTCTTTGACAGGCTTTGTTAAGGTGTGTAACTTGATAGCTGTTGTTGATTTAAGTATACAGTAATCCCCTGCTTTTCGCGGGGGTTTTGTTCCAAGATCACCCGTGTATAGTGAAATAAACGCATTGTTGTGTTTTGGTTAAAAAAATGCCTAAAAAGGCCTATTTTTAAAGTGTAAACCCTAAATATGCCCCCAAATGTGCTCCTAGAATAATCAGAATCAAAAAACTTTATTGCCTTTATTAAACCATTGGCATTAGTAGTTAGCTATAGCAGTGTTCGGCAAGCAAAAACAAACACTCGTACACAAAAGAAATGTTAAAATTACTCTCTCTACCCACATGTTTAGACAGTGCACAGCTTAGTAATACCAAATAAATTCAAAATTGAGGGGGGAGTTTAAAACATTAAATATGAGGACAAGACACAGAGCAGTCATGCTACATGCTGTCGCAGGCTTTTTCATCTTCTTTTTATGGAGGTTCACAACTTTTCAGTCTATTACCACCACCGCTGAACAGGTGGCGTAAATACAGTTTGGTTCTCAGAAAAATCAGAGTGCTGATACATGTAAAACTGAGGGGTTACTGTAGCTTTACGGGTATAAAAACTCTTTTGGACTACTTAAAGAAGTGATGTACGTCGCTCTGGATAAGAGTGTCTGCTAAATGCTGTAAACATAAACATGAGGTTCAAAGTACAAGGTTACTGTATTGTCATCAGCAGCACTATGTAGACATACATAGTGAGATGAGATAACATTTCTCCCTGGACTACAGAGCTACATACAACATTCAGCAGAGTGCAGGTCACAACAGACAGCAGACAACAGAAAAAACAATAAACAGACAGCAAGTGTGGACAACCTTCTGGAGTGATGAGTATTTCACAATAGGTGTAATTATTGCACAAGAGGCACATAGCAGCATTGAGCAGAGGGATGACTGAAAAACAATAATAAATACACAATAAATAGACAGTGTAGCAGTGTAACAGCAATATAAACGCGATATGAACATACAATATATATATTAATGCTGGGCAATGATTACAATTTAAATTTTGATTATTCACATGATTTTCTGCAATTATTTGCATTGTTATACGTCAAAATCAACAATGAATTCAAAAGTAGTTTATTATGCACTTTTATTTTAAAGGACTGCTAAATGAACAAATGTGCAATAACATCTGGCTTGCAAACACTTTAAACCAATAAGGAACTTTTTAACAGAAGTATTCCCATTAACACAGAATAGAGCCATGCACAGCCATGCAGAACCAGAATAGAAGTTTAAATACCATTTGGTGGAAGGGAGAAGAGTCCATGTAGTGGGTGGGAAAAGTTCTTCACAATGTTACTGGCTCTGTTAAAGTTTCAGATTTGGAAAATGTCATTCAGAGAGCAGTGGTACACTGATAACCTTTTCAGCTGCTCTCATAATCTGTGGTGAGGATTGGTGGGGGTGGGGCTCGCTCTCTTCAGTCTCCATAGAAAGGGCAGACGCTATCGGGCCAGGTTGAGTTTAGGGTCCAAGAGAGGTCTTTTGCAATATGGATGCCCAGGAACTTGGTGTTGTTGACCATCTTAGCAGCAGAGTCATTGATGGTGAGAGGTAAGTGAGCAGCACTGGACAGGTTTCAGCTGAAATTACAGCTTAATATGTAACATCTAACATAAACCCATAATTTGTTGTGTTGCTTCTTTTACTTTTATACAAATTGAACAAAACCAAATTAAGATGAAAGTAGAAATGAATTATAAAAACAACCAGTCTAGTTTGTTCAAATTTACTTAAATCAAACACATTGTGCATACATATTTGTCAATCCATCACCAGGAGTCCTCTCTTCCCCTCAGAGTGTGGCTAGCAAGCATGACACGTGATTAAATAAGGGAGAGTATAGAAGGAAAATATAGAAGGAATATGAATCCACTTGATCTTACATTTTTAGGTCAAATTAGCATTTCTTGTTTTTGGTGATTGGTGTTTTTTTTTTTTAAGTTTAAAGAAACCTATAATATAAACTTCAACGCAGAAATCGAAAAATAAATGCAATAAAGGTTCATTGTATTTGGGTTTGGGTTTTTTCTTTAATGAAAGGTTTTATTGACTCACTTTTTATCCAGTGAATTTAGACGACCAGACTGCTGTAAGCAGATTAAAGATGTTAGCAGCGTAGGCTACACAAGTGTCTGAAAACAAAAAAAAAACGCCTTTAATACTTTCCATTCAAAGAACGTTGAGGAGGCGACAGTGACAACCGGCTCTGACGCACACATTTTATGGCCTTGCACTTATGGTAGGTGGTGATGGTTGTGGTGACACTCACCTATCAAAAATAAATGCTTTAACTTTTATGGCTGACTTATGTAGGACTGGCGTCAGTCCAGCCATGTGTAGCATTTTGACAGCATATACTGTAACAAGTGTGACTCATTCTGACTCATGTTTAACACCCGCACCCCTCTTACCCCTCCCCTTCCACATTCCAGGAAGGATCTGCACTAGCCTCGTAATTAACAAAGGATGAGGAGTGAACACTGCGCATTAAGTGGCAAGGTGCGACAATTCCCCCAGCAGCCTGCGTGTGTGTGTCATTTGAGCTAATGCTGCATGGGCACCCATTCAAGCATTTGTGACACACAGCAAAAAGCACAGCCACCCCATTTGGGTGAAGCGGGAAAGCAATAGTCTTTGAGAAGAGAGTTTAGCAACGCCGGCGTCCAAACCGTTAACAAGCCCTTTGGGGTACCAGAGACAACTGCAAGCTACAGCCGCATGGTGGCACTCCTGAAGTGCTGGAAAAAAGACCCCAAGTACGCTTTGCAACCCCCCACCCACTGTTGACCCCCCATGAATGGCAGGCTTTTTGTGAATACTATCTCCTGGCCAATCCCAGCGCAAAAGGCGGAGCTTTGCCGGAATACAGGCGGAAAAAACAAGCACGAAGACGCTGCAATTCATCCTGGAGCAAAACGGGATCAGCGTGACCTGCCGTGTTCGTCACGCCACGTCAGAAAGAACGGATTGTCATTGGGAATTGTTAGTATTCTTATTAATATTATTACACACGTCGATTTGTCTGGAATGGCGTGAATTTCAAGGATGGTCGCGGACATGCATGCAGGGTGGTCGCAGAAATGAAAGCAGCACGCAATCACATCAGTTCAGCACCCACATGGATTTAAACACATTTGCTCTTGCCTAATATATCTAAGCAATGTACGATTGAATGGAAATGAACATGTCTTACGGCAAATATTTAATAGACTGATTTTATTCTGTGAAAAGTCCGTTTATTTTAAATTTATGACGGTTGCTGTGCTAAATGTACTAAGATCGAGCGTACAGTCATTGTTATATAATAAAATGACTGGCATTATTTTAGTCTGAGTTTTTCTTTCTCCCTTTTCCCGTAATTAGTGTATTGTACCATCATGTTGTAATATATACTAGAATATCTATTTGAAATAACAAGGATCGGCATCTCGCAATTAGCATTTCTAGACTCCAGCTGATCTATTATTAACAGAAGATCCAAAGTTCTGCCACCCATTGCAATTCTCTCTGTTTTGTCCTAAGATCAGCACTACGGAAGTGGACAGCTCCATGTCCTCGCCTCTGCAGCTCGTATCGTTCCTTTCTCGTTCCATTTAAACTGCTTTAACAGAGTCCTACTCACCATTCATTTGTAGTCAGAGTCACAAAAAGGTTCTATATGGTAGGTTAAGAAAAGGCTCGTACAAGAAAAAAGTTTACACGAAAACCATGTATTGGAGGTTCTATAACACGAAAAAGAACCATGAGTTCCTTTGCCATAGTGTTATAAAATTTAAATGAACATATATAGGATTTCCTCCATCATAGAGAAGGTTGTTATAGACTTAAAAGACTATATACAGGAGGTTCTCCATCAAAGAGAAGAACAGAGGGGGATTTTAGTTGCCATGCTGTGTAACTTCGACAGCCATATATAAGAGGTTTGTTTTCTCCAGTAGATTAAAACCAAATGATTCGTTGAGTTGTCATGGTGCAATAAATCTTAAATAACCATAAATATGAGGTTTTCCATCGTAGATAAAAAACAAATGGTTATTTGAATTGTGATAGTGCTATTAAAGAGGTTTAACATCATATATAAGAACTAGAGTATTTTTGCTTGAGTTTCGCAGTGCTATGTTAACATCATAAATAACATTTTAAGTCTGCACGGTAAAAAAGATCTGTATAGATCACCGACTTGCACTTTAAAAACATTTCCTTTAATGTAATCTCTGCGCATTGTCCAAAAAGTAGCGGCATGTCGGATTACAAAAAGGAAAAAAGGAAAGTTTTAAAGAAAAAAGTTCAATTTGAGGTACAGGAGAGTGACTTGCTCGTCTATAAGGAGTGAGCTACGCCGTCATATTCCGGGAGGAAGGCTCGATGACGTCTGCAGCATACTTGATGTGACTTAGTGGTGGGGGGGAGAAAAGGAAGACTCGCGATTCATGGATAAAAATCCGAGGGAATCGGAGGGGCGATAAGTTTGACCGAAAAAAATCAAGATATGGTAACGGACGAGTAGGCCCTGCAACGAAGCTCGCCGACGCGTTTTTGTTTCGCTTCTTTTGCTTTGCAACGGCGATTATTTTTTGCCTCTGGTGCGTATTGTGCAGAAGTGAAAAAGAGAGGAGGGCGGCTCAAAGTGTGACAGAGCTCAGGAGGAAAAGGACAGTGGCGCTCGAGGGAAGAGGAGTCGCGAGAAAGATCCGCTCTCTCTCTGTCTCTCCTGCACACACTGCCGCACCCAGACCGACTCGCCTGCCTTCCTCTCCCTCAAATCCTGCTATAGGTACGTGACCAGCCTTCTTTTTCTGATCCCTCTTTTATCCGGGCCTCATAACAGAAACAAGCAATCGGTTTTTGGAGGCAATTCAAACTCCTGGATTTTTCCCTTATTTTAATCGCACCTTCTCTCTTTTGAGAATGGTATCAGCGCCTCTACATTCCTCTTTAAAACTTTCGATGCTGAAAACTGGTGAGCGGATTTTAGAAAATGAAAAAAGGGAATAGCGAGCGTGCGTTTCTTCATCGGGAAATTCCACAGAGCAGACATGTATAGCTTTATAAAGAAACTAAGAGATGCAAGCACAAATGGAAGAAAAAAATAGAACATGGCTTGCTGGATAGGCTAAGAGAAATAGTAGGGAACAATGTGAATGGTTTGAACTTTTTTAACGCTTTTATTTTTTCCCCTCTTCAGCATGGCTAGATCTAGTAAAGCTGCTTTGGCTCTGCTCATCTACGGAATCTTAATGCACTCCAGCGCCTACTGCACGCCTGTTGGGATCTCTTACCCTAACATGAGGTACGAGCCTTTTCTCTTTCACCGCTAATAATTTTCGGGTGAATTTCTCTCTCTCTCTCTCTCTCTCCCTCTCTCTCTCTCTCTTTCACAACGATTAAATCAACAATCTGAAAATATGGATCACCATTAAAATCGTTTTATCGTATCACCTCTTACAGAAGCAAAAAAAAAGAGATTTTATTCAGTTTGTCGGACGACTTGATGAATCATTTTCGCCAAATAGAAATATTATTTTGCTAATGTTGTTTTGTTCTCCTTAGACGCTTTAAGATGCTTAATGTATTTAGATTTTATGTTTTTTTCACCTGCTTTCCGCGCTATACTCGCGGGCAGGTTGGTCTCTATCGCCCCGCCTCTTCAAAGCCGATTGCTTGTGAAGGTGAACTACTGGCCAATCGTAGCGGAGCGCCCGATACATATGCAACCAATCACAGCGTAGAAGGCGGGTCAGACCCGGCCTCTCCTGATGAGGGTGGGGTGAATGTCTGGAAA
>JBBJLR010000013.1:15202710-15236832 GCA_037577145.1 Brachypetersius gabonensis | reverse complement strand
GGGCAGCCATGAACACGGCGCCCGGGGAGCAGTGTGTGGGGACGGTACCTTGCTCAGGGTACCTCAGAGGTGCCTAGGTCTTGGGAATGGAAACAGAATGTTGTAACGTTGTAGGCTACAAATGAATGCATGTGAGGTGGATTTTGGATTAGTTCGTTTCTTAGTACATGACTGTCCCACAGATGTTCAGAAAAATGTGTTGTAAAACTAAACCCATTAAGTTTGAGTGATTGACAGTACCATCCAGTAGCCTGGTTCTAAGGTGACAAGTATCAGTTGATCAGTCAGGACTTAAAGAAGGTGTTTGCAGAAGCTCTCTGCCAAAGCTATTGTGTGAATGACTTTGAAAGAGACCCAGAGCAGAAGTTCAAAGCAATGCATAGTCAAAGCAATGGCAGACAGGGTTAAACAATTCGCTCCTCCAAGACAAATGGCTGTGGTTGGATGCAGGAGCAAACACATTGATTGCTTGTTCATGAACAACACCCCTTGTCAGCAAAGTCCTATTTTTCCTACACGTCGTGTCCCAGGCAGCAAATAAGATATCAGGAACCAGGAGCTGGGGTTAATTCTATTTCAATTCAAGGTCAGAATGCTATTCAAATTCACCAGCAGACCGGCTGAATTGATTTAGAAGTGACTCAAACCCTATTAGAAAACACTCAGGCCATGTGTCATAGAAGTCCCAGCCCAATATAGCCCTGTTGTTTTTTAAGTATAAATGTATGCATTCCCAGATAAATCTAGCCCAAACTTGGTAATTGTCTATATAAGGGAGGCCTCAAATATTAGTGTTAATTGCCCGGTCATCATTAACATCCCCCACAACGGATTCAGTCTCATACGTGACAGATTATCTATAGATTGCGAATTAGTCAGAGGCTAATGAGGAACGGTGTGACTGATGTCAGCGTGGAAGCTGATCTACTGAATGTAATACGAGAAGTACAGTATGTTTCGACATCAAACAAATAATCTGTTGGTGCTAAACTGATCAAACTATTTATTGAACTTCAAAGGAGGGCTGCATGTAAAATGACTACTTGAACACAACTGAGCTATTGTAACTATTCCCTTATTATAGATGTTGCAGTTCTACCTTAGCTTTTCCAGTACTGACACTGATATAGAAAGTTAAGAGCTGGTGAATATCAATGGAATATTTATTGCATTTTAAAAGACACATCTAACTAAAAAGCCAACAGAACATACCCTGATTGGTCAAACTAATAATACCTTGATAAAGCTTGTAGTCAGTAACATACAGTGAGGTAAAGCGAATTTTCAGACACATAATGCTTAAAAAATGAGACTGATGAGGAAAAAACAACCAGACACTATATTAAAATATATTTTAAAATGTGAAAACAATTAAGACAAAACCAAGTTCTATATTAACTCTATATTAAAGATGCAACATAAAGTATTCTCATGCACATTGCATCTAGAGTCCTAAAAGAAATTACGCAGAAAGTGAAGAAGCTTCTTACAGTTTTCATGGACCACATTATTTAACAATATCTAAATAGAAAAAGCTACATAGGGCAGGCTATATAAAGGAATTTAAATCTCCCTTTAACTACATTTGGTTTAATAATTGTCAAGTGGAAAGTTCATGGAACCGCAATTAATGGTCCCCAGACAAATGCACCATGCAAGAGTTCACTCAAACTATGGGTAAAGAAGAGAAGACAGACAAACTACTAGGGATTAAGTAATCTCGCTAGACACTAACTCACAGTTTGACATGTTTGGAGAAAGAAGGGTTAGGTATAACACCAAGAACTCGCCCACAATGAAGCATCATGGGATGGAACTGTATCAAATGGCAAATGGTACTGAGGCGTTACATTGTGGCCTTTGTAGTGTCAGTATACATTTTCAAAATGTCATTGTTAATGTTAATGAATACCTATTTTATTCTTAATATTTATAAGTGAAACATTTAAAGATATTATGTGCAAATATTTAGGTTCTACATATATCTATAAAAAAACCCATAAATATCACACCTGTGTAAAATGTGCCTGTGTAAAATATGGTTCTTAAAATTGTAAATGCAATACCTACTTATAGAGGAAGGAAAAATGATGTGGATTATGTATCATGAAAATGTAGCATGATACAGTTTGCCATTGTTGCCATATTTGCTAGCTGGCTACTCACTATGCTTTTGTTAACCATAGGCTACACGTGTCCAACACGTTACAGAATCAGAATAGACTTGTATCTAATTCAGTTGTTTATTTGGGATTTTGTGCTGATGTGATCAGATGCTAGTGCAGCAGAATCTTTTGCTTATGATGATCTTTATCAGAGCGACACAAATCTCTTTTTCTAATGCAATGAATCTACAAAAAATAATTTTAAAGATTTGAGAAGACAATAAATATGTAGTGCAAATTGAGCAATACTTAAAATTTAAAGGACCAGAACATACAGCTTCACATTTGTCCCCCCAGATTAATTAAATCAGGGTTTCATGTTCACACCTGAGGCCCTCCATTTAAACCTAACTGAATCTGGCATGTGGCCGCACCCAATACTTCACAAGCTACAAGGATCCTATCTGGGAGGGGGTTTTACCCTCCAATATTAGGACAGAATCCTTTGTTGTTTCAGGCAGCAGATGAGGCCCCTGTGTAAATCTAATAGAGATGTGGGCCAAGGCCGGGGGGCTGGGTAGGCACGTGTGTGTTTTTGGGGGGGTGGCTCTGATTGTCATTTCACTGGTCTTGGGAGAATTGTGCTTTCTCTCCCTCTCTCTATCCCCTTATTAACAGCCTTGCCTTGTCACCGGTGTCAGTGGTTAATCCCAGCGCCCTTTGGGGAATCCCCCCTTCCTCAGACCAGTCACCCCGCTTCGACAGATGGGACCATTTTTCCAGCATACTAATCATGCCCAATGAAGGATCCCAAAGGCGTCCCTTGCTTTTTTGGTCTCCGTCTTTTTTCCTCAGCCCTTAGGGAATGGTTGGGACAGCACCATGATGCAAGCGGTGACCAAGGAAGGGAATCAGAAGAAGTTCCAGTAGCAGCAGCACAGAGCAAGAGAGAGAGGACATAAACAAAGGCATTAGCAACATCTAGAAGTGAGGATGCTCTCAATGGTTTCTCAGTTCATCTGGGATGTCATATGGCCAGCTTCTAAATTGTCAAAGCATTTCTGAAATGTCAAATTACACAGGCTTTTTTGTAATCATCAGAACCCACAACACACTTTTCCAAACAAGTTTTTCATGGTGAATTCAGATCTGCCTTTAGTTTTTTTCAGTCACATCAACTTTTGAACTATGAGTAATATTAGACTTGCATACGGTTTTAATTAAACCGCAGCACCAATCAAGTAACTGTTTCCATATTTTCACTATCATGCGATAGATAACTAGTGTCATCACAAAAACTGTACATTCCAGGGTAAAACTAAACATAGATTTGCAATCAGCATGAAAAACACTACAAAACCCACATAAACTTATCTCTGGTGATTTTGACTAGTTGGCCAGTGTTATGCTTAAAATAATGCCTCTCATCTAGGAGTTTCGCTTGAGGGAAATGGAAGCAATCCAATATTGCCTTTCACCATATAAATTTATCTCCCACCTCAGTATCAAATGAAAGTCATTTTTTTCATGTAGGGCCACTGAAGTCATATGAGTCTAATAGCAAGAGAAAGTTTCTTTTAGGAAGTATAAAAGCATCATTATTGCTCACTGTGTGCTGAGGAGCTCTAATTATAAAGAAATCATTAGATATCCCACACAGAAGTTATCTCAGCCCACATATCAAACACACACACACACACACACAGAGTTCATATTAGCGGTATATTATTTTTCACAGTAATGTTCTGAGACTATGAAATTCCAATTAGGTTTATTTTTTCTGAATATTAATTTACACTTGGTAGAATCACAGCCTAAATCCTCCTGTAGTGTCATGCTCAGTAAGCTCATGTCCAGTCTGAAAGCCCTCAGCCCACACTATGCACATGAGACATCACAAATACACAGCTCTGAAGTCTGAATTATATCTGTTTTTTCTGAAAACTGAACTAATGATTGTTTGCTGAAAGCTCTACACTAACAGTAAAATGGCAGATATCCTCATTTTTTTTTTACTTGTAATGTCCGGGCCTCGTCCGCTATGCCCCCTCATCCTTGTGCAGGGTTTATGTTCGGGCAGGGTGGTTAGCAACCCAGCACGAGGGTGAGGGGGCATGGCGGACGAGGGTCGGATGTCACTGTGTTGGACTAAATTCATGACTGCTGATCCAAATCACAACTTTTTCAAGCCAATATGTACAATTTATTAATAAATATTAATGTAATATTGGGGATTACATTGATATTAAACTACAGTTCCACCTTCTTGGGATGGTGAAATGCTGCTATCCTCAGAGGCGGGAGGTTTAAAAGCAACCAATCCGAAAACAATATTTATTTCTCCTTGCTGCTGATTGGCTGCTGCCCTTTGACGCAGCGGCAGTCCCAAATTTCCCCCATGGAGCTTTATTACTGTATTTATCTTACTTATACAAACGAAAACGACAGCACATACCAAAGAAAATGTCTGGGCATGAATTACAGTACAGTCTATACAGGAGTAACATCGGTATTTACATTCTAGCACCACAAGACAGGAAGTCAGTGTAAACCCTACAGTTCAAACACGGGTTTGCTTTTACATTTTCTTTCAGGGTGATGTATTTTGCTGAGTTTAAAATGAAATTAAAGTGTTTTGAGAGCATATTTGAGGGCATATTTAGGGTTAACGTTATAAATATAATTTGTTATTGCTGGGGACTATGAGGGTTGGCAGCC
Organism: Brachypetersius gabonensis; assembly: GCA_037577145.1. NCBI lineage: Eukaryota > Metazoa > Chordata > Actinopteri > Characiformes > Alestidae > Brachypetersius > Brachypetersius gabonensis. The sequence continues at coordinate 15,232,009 of JBBJLR010000013.1, read as the reverse complement.
AGTAGGGGTTGTCCTTTTTTCAGTTTTGGTTTGGGGTGTTTCTGGGGACTTTTATTATGGATGGTATGGGGTTTTGGTAATTATTAGTCACAGCTGTGTTTAGTTTGTAGTTAGGGATTGTGTTTTCTTATTGGTGGTTGGGTTTGTCTTTGAGTATTTAGGGGTTTGTGTTATGTGTACAGGGATGGGTCAACCATTCCAGTATTCTTGTTTAATCCTGTGTCCCTGTAGTTTAAGATGCCTTTGTTTTGGAATCTGGCCCTCATGCCAGTTTTGTTTTGTGTCTATTTGAAAATAAAGTAGGGATCACATGGAATTCGACTTTTGTCAGCCACCACAGGGCACACACACACTATTCACTCACACCTACGATCAATTTAGAATCCCCAATTCACATGACGCACATGTCTTTGGACGGTGGGAGAAACCGGAAACCCATGCAGGAAACCCATGCCACTACAAGAACATGCAAACTCCTCACATACAAGACCAGGACTCAGATCCGAACTCCCAACCCCGGATATGTGAAGCCTCAGCATTACACATTGCGCCACCATGAGGCCTTCTGCTGTATTATTATTATTATTATTATTATTATTATTATTATTATTATTATTATTATTATATAAATAGTGCCACGTCCAAGTTCAAAAAGAACGCTTGCAAGTAGCCTACATAACTAACCAGCAGTGGAGAAACAGCAGCAGGGAACAGAGCAATGACAAGAGCTCTGGAACAAGAAGGGCCTGGAACAAGAAGTGGCTTGTCTACTGTAAGGTCATGCACCTTCTCTCCTAAACACTAGCCAGGACTGTCCACAGATCAGTGCTCTTGCTGTTAGACGTTCGAAAAGATATTGGACATTCTGAAGGCTGAGCGGCATAAAATGGACATTTGTTCATGAAAGCTACAAGAATTTGGTTTTGTTTCGTCCTTCTGTTCCACAGTAAATAATTGATCAGCATGCACTCAGGAAGGCGCTCGCTCAGAGCCAGTCCGCCGCGGTGTCCTTCAGACCCCACAAAGGTTTTTGTCTCGCGATGTGTGGAGAAGAAAGGCCAAAACGATCAGAAACACAAACACGTTTGATCTGGTGAATACAATCTCCGTCATTGCCATGGGAACGTTTGAAGCACGTCAGGTCACTTGGAAGCTGCCTCATAGCTTTCTCCCCAATTTGACGAGAGAAAGGGAGAGGTAGAGAGTGAGAGAGAGAGACGACAGAGTCGCGCTCCCAAGGAATTCCCCCAGCACGCTCCCGAGAGGCGTGAGCTCTCAACAGATGGCCGGGAGGTAGCGTTGCTAAGCGACCGCTCGTCAACCAATCCGGCGTTGACTTGGTGAGGCTGTTTGCCGGCGGACACGCCCTTGTCGACGAGCGGAGAAAAGCCGGGGAGCAGACGATGTGCCAGCACACGCTGTGAATTAATACGGCCCTGGATAAGCAGGAAGGATATTTTAGACATTTCCAAAGTCCTGTCCTGTCTCAGTTAGGGCGACCCGGAGGATTTCCTTGTGTACAAAAAAGTTCTCTGTGTGGATTGTTGTCGTTTGGTCTGTCGTTCGGACGCTATCCAGCTACAGCGACTGAGACAGTTAATCACTTCTTACTCAGCGAAAGTTGAGCTTTCTGTTGCTGTTTATGCCCGTAAACAGTACCGTGTCCAAGTTCATGAACCAGGTCAAAAAAGGAACAACTGTAAGGCCACAATGATGGAGCAGGAAACAGAATGGACAATAAGAAGTTCCCCCTGGAACAAGAACTGGCTTGTTTACTTTTGAATAAGAAACATATTACAAATCACATTAGTTTCCTGAATACTTTTAACTGATTTTATGTAACTGATCATTTAAGTCCTATGGTGGAAACTCAGCCCTGTGACCTATTTAAGCAGCTACAAACAATTACATCTTGTTAAAAAATAGATAATGTTCCTGAAATGTTAGAACATTTTGAGAATTAGCCTACACTGAGGAAGTTAAAGCTACAATCTAAATATTAAATAGACCCTAATTGCATCTCAGTGAACTAAATGTTCACCAAAATGCACTCCTGTGTAAACAGTTGCTGTGCTATAAATTGTATAAAATGGCTCAGAGTAAAGTCTGCTCCTAAATCTGATGAATGCAGACTGAAACAGAAAACTGGCGCTCTCAGCCCCATCTCCACCTTGCACTGAGAGAATGAAAGCAATGCCTTTTTCACATGAGTGTGCTTCTAATGTATCAGAAGGAGGGGTGGGGTGGGGAGCCAGGATTCAAAGCAGCTTTTCCCAAACACAGCTTTTGGTGAAGCACTTTCATCTAAAAATAAACAAAACTGTTTCTGAATGCACTTTTCTGTACTAGAAATGCAGTGTACAGAAGCTTTACTCTGAAGAGAAGTGAAAAGTGCTAGTCTTTAAATGGCAGGGCTCATATACACACATGCAAGCAAATATGGACAAAGATGAACCCTGTCTTCTGCTCACAAACACATTTGCGGTTGGTTGTACTAAGATAGGATAGTCCTCCAGCAAACACTTAATAAAATATCAGTTGATGGACACACGTCCACAGAGCAAACAACAGAGAGAATGAGAAAGGAAAGAGTGCCTCAGGGTCTGGGACCATGCAATCAATCAATCAATCAATCAGTCAGTAAAAAAAAGGGGATTATATACACAACAAGAATGACAGATCTATGATCTTAAGTCTCAGTAGACCCTCACTGACTCTACTAGAGCTCCAGGTGATGCCATGCACAGTTGCAGGGACTTACATGGGGCAGGGGATAATAATAAGCTGGGTCAAGACAAAAAAACTAAAACGTGTTGTGTGCTCAAATGACATGTTTAAACAAAGCCCATCGTGTCCCCGTTTGACACCACCTGAATGACTGAACATTTTAATGATTCCTTCTAATGGTCATTGAAGTTGACATTAGGCATCTGGTAGATTGCTTTATTCTCTGCTTTATTTTCCTGTCTTTTCTACCTATCAAAAATGTAACCTGACTTTGCACAAGAATTCCAACGTGCATGGACTGCTGGTCTCATGCACAAATGGCAAATAAAAATCTTGAATCTTGAAGACACAGAGCAAAGGGGTCCTGTGGGTGCCAGACTCGTGTCGTCCTTGTGAGCATGTGCTTCTTTTCTTTGAGGCATCAAACCTGCACTAACCACCAAACACACGTCAAAGTGGTCCCCTTGGAGACATCAAAGTAACACACCACCAGCCCTATGACACTTTCTGTCCTCTACATAAATAACCAGGACAGTGACAAATAATTCCCAACACTACTAATGAACACATAATGCATTTATGTGAGAGAGTGTGTTGAGGAAGAAATAAATATACATAAAAGGGCAAGAGCACATTCACTTTTCCCTAATGTGAAGGCAGCATGGGCGGTAAAAGCAGCAATGGCAAGTAATCGTGAAAACCTCTGTGTTTCTGAAAAAAGCATGGTGTGCATATCAGCATTTTTCAGGTTTTCTTTTTGAATTCAAGTACCACATAATAGGGAGCAGTCTAAGCTAGCCTCATGCAGAGAAGAAGAGGCAGGAGGGCAGCTGGGCTGCAGGCGTTTCCGTGTGCTGAAGTGTGGTTTGAAAATGAAGACGGCATTCCTAACGCAGGCCAAGCCCGTGAGGACCTGACGTGTGTGCTTAAGCTTGCAGGGCAAAATAAATCTCTAAATGCAACGCAATCCAAAGCACTAAAGGCCACAAAAGGCTCTGTGCTCTGTAGCATAGGAGTGGGAATGGCCAAAATCGACCAAGATACTTCTTTAAGAAAGGGCCTAAAATTCTCATTAAGGAAAACCTTAGATTAAGATACACATAATAAGTGGTTAAAATCTTAAAAACCTATTATGGCAGCGATGATCAAAGTGGTGCTAATGGCAAAATTTGTAAATGGCGTCATACAGTAAGATCCAGTTTTTGTATTTGCACGCCCCTCTTTTAGGTGATCAGCCATGTTTAGTGTTCAAAGTTTTCATCTATAGAGGTCATCAAGCTAATGTAGCTAAAGTGCAATTAATGTTAAACCATCAGTTAGCATTGCCTGCATAGATAATCAAACACATCACCTCAATTAGACTTGCTGATGCAGTTTTCTGACCCAAAATGAAGCTAGAGATTCTAGTCCAAGTATTTTTTTAAACCCAAAGGAAGTATTTGGCAAATTTTGCCATTTGACTATATTTTGCCAGCACCAACCTTGCTTGACAGCTACCTTAACTTATTAGCTAATGTGGGATAATATACTGCACATATTTAATATCTCTCTATATTATATGGTGAAAAGCAGGAAAAGAACTCTGGACAGCTCAACAGTGTGTTCCAAGGCAGACACACAAACAAAAACACACAGACACTCACACCTTTGCCAAATTGGCCTCTCTAATTCACATTTGTTGGAGGAAACCAGTGCTACCAGTAAAAATCAATGCACACATGGAGAGAACCTGTAAACTCCACACAAAAAGAAACCAAACCCAGGACCTTCTCGCTTTAAGGAAAGAGCTCTTGGCCAACTGCCTGCATTTGGTGTATGGTGAGTAAATTTTTTGCTTGTAATTTTCCTTTTACCACAAGTAGCATATTTGCATGAATTTCTTTGTTCTTGTGTTGGTAATGATGATCCAAGCGAAATTAAGACACCACCTGAAACCAGTCATTCATTAAGCCCAGTCATTAAGCCTGCAGTAGAGTTTGGTCTTCTCTGTGTGTCAGCAGTGTGCGTGAGAGAGTGAGGATGTGTGGGTGGTGTGCTAAGTCTCTGCCTCTTATTAGCGGGATCTGTGTGGTGGGTCGATAACACCCGAGCCCACCGGTGTCCCACTGAAGTCCCACACACTGTCTACGTTCCTGCTCAGTGCTTGGGATCTACTAATCACCACGACCCTGTCTCACTGGATGCTTAATCAGCCTGGGGGTGGCAGGGCAACCGGAATAAACAGCATCAACTCTCAGGCCAGCGTGGCCCTCTGGCCCTTGTGTCGTATTAATCTCTTTCATCTGGAACCTACAATCTCTACTTGATCTCTCTCTTTCTCTCTTTTTCTGGCATGACACTTGTGCAGGAGCCTTGTAGTTTAAAGATGGCGAGGGGAGGATTTATACACGTTGTGTGCGCGTGTGTATGTGTGTTTGAGAATGATATGAGTGGCCAAGTGTTATTGAGTTAGGAAAGGAGTGGGTGTGCGTGAGAAGAGAGATAGGGAGCTGGAGTGTGTGTTCTGGTTAAATGTTGAGCATATGTGTTGCCGCTAAAAATCCTTCTGTGGTTGACTGTACACAGCAATGCATAAGCACATGTAATCCACCTCATCTCCATCACTCAGAGACCAGCCTGCACATTTCATTACTGAGCAGCATTCTCTCAGAATGGATAACAGAAAGGAGAAAGAAGTAAAGAAGGCGAGAAAAAGGAAAAAAAGACCAGTCGCAGTTACTGAGGCCCAACAGAGGGTGCTAAAGTCGGTTACTGCAATATTACACATTACATTGTGCTCTAAAGAGCACTGACTTGGTTTGTTATTGTTCAGCTGATGAATACACTTCCATATGTGGTGTAGTGGTGTTAATAAAAGAAACTGTAGGAGACTTGTTTATTTTGTTTTATCAAGTATTTATCAGATTTAACTATGAAAAATGGCCTTGATTTGGTGCAGCAGTTTTCATTTTCAGAGACAAAGGCAAGGATAACATTAGCTAACATCGGCTGTTTAATGCTAGAATGTACTCAGTGTTCTGCCAGTTGAAAGTAAAAAAGTCACCTCAAGATATATGATACCTCCAGTTGTACCTTTATCTTTTGACTATATCATTTGGTTTAGCTTTACATTTATACATTTCCTCTGTCTGTCAATTAGGAGACATATTTTACTTTTTCCAGCTGAATATAGTTCCCTGGGTTCTTTATAAGGCTTCTGTGAAGCCCATGCATAAATATGACCTAAAACATATTACACAAAGTAAAAAAAAAACAACAATTACACAAATGAGATAATATTATACTTGGTCATTTATTAATTAAGGGAAATGATCCAATACTACATATCCATAGTAACAAAAATATGCAGACCTCTAAGATTAGTCAAGATTTTCAATCAATGGATTGACAATCCAAAAAGTAAAACGGCCCTTTACAGTAACATGCGAACACACAGCACAGCACACAGTGTGAACAATGGGAAATTCTTTCTCTCCATTTAACCATTCACCAAGTGAAGCAGGGGGCTGCCACCAACAAGGGGCGCCCGGGGAGCTGTGTGGGGACGGTACCTTGCTCAGGGGTACCTCAGTGATAGCCAGCGTTGGGCAAGTTACTAGTAATTAAACGTGTAATTAAAATGTTATTAAACTACTGATTTTTGATTATTCCCTTTTAAAGTAATCAGATTACTAATGTGATTACTTTATTTTAAAAGTAATTAGTTACATTACTAGTTACACCCTCTAAAGAAAACCCAGCTCAAACACACTTTAATATTAAGTGTTACAAACCTATGACAACTCACAATAATGTTCTTGCCTTTAAGCAAGATGAATTTAAAGTAATGGCTATATTTCCAGCTACTGAATGCGTACTTCTCACTCTCCATGCTCATTTAGGTTTGTTTTGAGCCGGTGTTGCATGCAGGTAGGTCTCCCGCAGATGACGTCATGTGTTTGACTGTCAGACATCTGCCGGCCACTGACAGGTTAATGTGAATTATTATTTCAGTTTTTACAACATAGATGTTGTAAAAGAAAATCTTCAAAACACAAATGTTCTTCACTCAAACAAAGGCTTTATTTCTTTACCGCAGGGAGAGTGTTTGCTGAGGCAGTCTAAGTCGAAGATATCAAAATTGCTCAAAATTGAGCCTTTTTATAACCTTTAAACACGTGTCATGATGCTAAAAAGGCTGATGTTGTGAAAAATAACAATACAAGACATTAGAGGCAAGACAATTTTACTTGTTGCCAGGCAGATCCTCTTTTCTAAGGCTACGGAACTCATATGAGGAACTACTCATTTGTGTAAGTTTGTGTAAGCAGAGCAGGTTAGTTGTATAAGTATTTAAGATAAGCAGCAAATATCTATAAGTAGTAAATACCTGTTTTCTCTTACAATGTTAAAGCACTAGATTTTATTCGTAATGCAGCAGTAATGTAAAGTTACTTGTAATTGTAACGTTAATCTAATTAGCAATTTTAAAATTATAACGCGTTAAATTACTACGTTGCTAAAAAAATTATCAAATTACAGTTACTGCCTAACACTGGTGATGACACCTGTAGTGTTGGAATTCCCACAACCTTCAGATTGCAGGGGCAACGCTTTATCAAAGGCTGATATTCACAAAACATAAAAAAACCCAAAAAGGACATTTCCACCAATCCACAGTCCTGCAAGATTTATCACGCTCAGAGGCGTTGTGTGAGATATCCTATACAGAAAGCTGCACACTCATTACTGTGACATTTGATTATCATTTTTTGCTTTAAAAATGCAAAGGCGCCAGGTTTTCTTTGGTGTCTAATTGGATGGGGAACAGCCAAGATTTAGTTTGCAGGGGCAGATGTCCCAAAAATACTGAAAATAGGAAACCAATGACATGAATCTTCTAATCTGAGTCCAAGCAATCTGGAGAGAAAAAAATCTTGACTTAATGACAAAGTTCAGCAACTGCTGATGGACAGCAAAACTTTATCAACAGCGCCAACATACATATATATACTTTACAAATGCATCAAAAGTTTAGCATCTATAGCACATTTTGCTGTTGGTAAAATAACTGTGACCTGCAAATAAATGTGACCAAAGGCAAACCACTTTGACTTAACCATCAAGTGGCAGTTGTAGCACAATATAAGACATTCTAAGGAAAAGGACTGACACAAACCAACAATGGGAAGTGGAAAGTAGGCGTCTATCAACTTTCAACACTCTTATACCACACGATACCACATATTTTTAACTACCACTAACAAAGCATCAGTGAACCACTTAAATGTACGTGGAGAAAAAAACAGTAAGTGGGTGTAGGATGTGGCAGAGACACAGGGCCAAACTGACAAAACTGGGCATGGGCAGCACAAAAGGAGGCTGACCTCAGGTCTTCCCACTTATAATGTTGTACAGTTTTAATGCAATTTGTAAATTCACTTTACAAAACGCTACCAAATAAACCCACAGTTTATTCATAATTCTGTAAATTAATAGTAATCATCAAAAATGTTTTTTTATGTCCGTTACAAGATACCGATATTGTAATTTGTATATCTGCTGATATGATACAAATTTGATAGTCTCTTAGTCTTTTTTTAAACAAATAACAAAAAATAATGCTTTCAAAAAATGTCCGGATGCATTTTGTAAACCTTCACAAAAATACAAAAATCATAACTGTGATATAAGATGTGAAGCATTGCACAGAGAACATGGTATTTTATAATCATTTAGTGTGGTCTGGTGGACCCATTGCACTTTGGGGCTATTAATATTCAAACCTTTTTTGTTAAAATTCTCAGCATATGTTTACTTCATCCCATCTGCAAGTAATATAAACAAAACAATGTGTTCCCTTTTCCTTTTTTTAAATCACATTTCTGTTATTATACTGCATCAACATCAAACACACCCTAGGGTCTGCAGATGATGGTTCTGTAATTTGAGGGAGCACAGGACCTTTAAACACCTTTAAAACAGTTAAATAGGGCTCAGGGAGACCTTTCCAACGACCCCTTGTTCGCCCGTAATTCACCTCAAGAAGTTGGGAGTTATACAGTTCAATTTGGACACCCAGCGAGGTGAACGATTTAACGGCGAATCGCCAGGGTCTTTGGAAAGGTCTCATAGAGCCCTGTGAAGTTTCACAAAGATTGATGGTTGGCCCACCTAGAAAAGTCGTGAGCACTTTCCGATACATTTGGCAGTCTTGGCTTTTTCTTCTTTGAGTCTGAAGTAACTCCAAACAACAGAAACGTGATGCATCTTCTCGCATTATGCTCATAGCAAATCACGTTATGCGTGCTGCAATTATTTTCCAGATTTTTTTACAGATTGGATTATGTTTTTATTCCTTCCCGATTTCCAATCCCGTAATTTAGGTCAGGATCGGACCGATACCAATACAGAATATTGAATCGGCGCATCTCTAATTTGTTTGTGGTTTGTGCAAAATCATAAAAATTTAGGTGTGTTTAGTTTCAACTTTTTGTTAACCACAGGGTAATAGAGTAGTAATTCTTTATTCTTTGTATTTAAATGCCATTTTTGTATTTACGTCATTTTTAATGAAATGTTTATTTTTGTCGTTTGAGTTGTTATGATATACAATACTGAGATAATGAGGAACAATAGACATAAGAGCTCAGTAACAGCTGAAAATGCTGTTGTGTTGCATTGAACAGAGATGATACAATGGGCAGCAATTGCCATCTAGTGTAATACAATTGTGGGCAACCACCCAAGCTCCTAATGTATGCAAATGCAGGCAAGATGCAGATAATGAAAGATTAATGTGTGAATCTTTTGTTATTAATATTGGAGGAGGGGGAAGTCTGTTTAAAACATGATCCGTCCTTTGGAGAGCATCCTGTACATGCCTCTCTCTTCAGCATGTATTAAGAAAGTAAGGTGGGTTCCTCTCGAACAGGAAATGAAATTTTAATCATGACATTTTTCAGCAAGAGTGAAGTTGCATTTTTGGCTTCCTGTTGACTTTTCTGGTTCTGTGTAGCAGAAAGAAACACTTTGCCACCTTGCTTTACTTCACCCTTTTAATTGATATTTTTAAGCTTCCCAGTATAGGCATGTTTGTAATAATGGCCTTTTATCAGAGGTGCCTCAGTGACTCACTGGAACAAAAGTTTACCAGCTGTTCTTCAAGAGTGGCCATTTATGCAACATGATTGGTGTATAGATTTGGGAGATATTAGCTATCAAGGTCATTTTCAAGCATTCCCTCTTGTTCAACACTCTTGGTTTTGAATTCTCAGTTTTAACTTAGTTGTAAAATCAAACTCTTCATTCTTAATTTTTTGTTGCTTGGGTATATTTAAATGTAAAAAATTTTTTACTGTCCCTCAAGACGATTTTCAGTTTTATTCTTCCAATTTTAACTTAGTAAGATTTTGACATTCTTTCACTAAGGAAAGGTTTTTGTATTTTTTTAAGTTTCTAAAAGCCTGGTTTAGACAGCCTGACAAAATTCTACCAAAGGCTTATGCTGCAGTGTGCGTCTAACTGTTCTGGTATTTGGAAGATTAATGACTCTACTTTGTGCTTACACATCTGTCAATGCCTCAAATGATCATGTGAACAGCAAACCATGTTTGGTGCTTCAGATAATATCTTCTGTCATTAGTATAATGGATGTTCGCTGAAATAAATCAAATATAGCTAGCAAGCAGGTTTACTCTACTGGACATGCATAGATCAACAGTATTTGACTATACCATAGTGTAACAATGTTATTATATTTTGTTATACATGCTCTTGAGCTAAAAATAAAGTCAACTTTCAAAAACCTTAATACTGAAACATAAATCTAATTTTAAAAAGTGTAATTATTATAATCGTTTTGCTTTTTAAGACATGTTCTATGAAGGATAAAACCTAAGGCCAAAATAAACTTAAGATGTTTCAAAGAGATGACAACTGTTGCTTACATTTTGAAAAATAATAGCAGTTAAATTCCAATCAAAATATCAGTCAGAAAATGTTCAATTTATATTTTTCCACATTGTTCAGTCAAATGATCAGCACCTTTGTTCACCACTGTTCCACAGCACTCTTTGTGCTTTTTTTATTTTTGCTTGTAGTCTCCACATACGAGAAATTAAATCATGCATGCGTCATGCCTCTGCACCCACCACCCACTCCTGAGTTCATTTATCAGATAAGATTAGTTGTCACAATGTGTAAAATCTAAGATGGATGGGGAATAAAATTCAACAAATCTAAAAATAACATTGCACCTTGAGCGCCATGAAAAATTAGACTGTATTTCTGTATAAATCAAACTGGTTGCTATGCTTTCTGACCTGCCAACAAGTGGCATGCAGGAAAAACTGAAATGGCATAGACTGGCAATGGATTATATTGTTATTGATATATCCAAGGTGAGTTGTTTGAAAAGGTTAGCGATACATAGTCACTAGTCACGATGGTGTTATTTTCTCTTATTTTCAGACAGACTAGATGTGACGTAGGTTTGGTTGAGAACTGAAGAAATATCAGTTATCTGCTGATTTTGTTTGAAATCAAGATGTGTTGAAAAGGTAGGTGTTGGAATAGAAGAAAGAGAGCAATCAGAACTGTAGCTTTCTGATGAGCAGATGCTTAAGCTAATAGTTGTATTGTAACAAGCCAGGGGGACGTTCTTTTTAAGATCTTTTCGACTGCAAGTTGTGGTATTACTGAAAGCCATTACTGTATTTGAAAATAATTATTGGCCTTGAGAGAGGCTGGTATGGCATCCCACCAAGATGTGTTTTAACCTTGATGGTGATGTGCAGAGTGAGCATGTGGGATCTTCTCCATTCCACCGGCTGAGATTTTTGGGAGATGGCCGGACATCATTAAGCTCTCTAAACGTCTCCATCTCCCACAGATCTTTCCAGGAGAACCTTCCTTTTTCTACAACCTCCCATCTCAGCCACTGCCCTTGCTAAGCCTGTGCATTAGCCTTTCGTCTGCCTTGTTGCTATCACCTGCTGGCGAATATCCTGCACCACAAGCCTATGCCTCTGAGACAGCATAGCCTTTGTCCAAGGTGGTAGGCTGACCTGAAGTCTAAGGTTACCCTTTTCCTGCTTGACCTTAGTTAGTTGCTTCAAAGCTTAGTTGCTTCTGATGGTGTCCATTTCCTCCTTGTACCTAGGTTTGGGGCAACTTGGGCAACAACAGGATCCCTTGACTCTGTTAGCATCATCTCCAGCCTCATCTTGACACATTTGTACTCCTCAGTGAGACTGTAGATGGATAGTTCTAATATACTTTTGCCATAGAGCCAAATGCTGCTGAGGCACCTGGGGAGACATCAGCAATGATCAGCCAGCTTCACTTTGATAAAGGAAATGCTTCTGGACTTGCTTGGCTTGATCTTCATCCAGGCCATCTCAGTGTTATCTTGGAGCTTCCTGAGCACAAGCCTTAGTCGAGGTGAGTGTTGTTATCATCCAAAAATGCTCTGACAGGTGGCATCCTAAGACCAGGTTTTATAGGCGAACCACCAACTACTCATTGAGATGCTGTAATGAGCACCTCAATGGCCAGTGGTGAAGGCTAGAGGGGAAATAATACAGGCTGCCATAATTTCAACCTCCAGGCATAGCCATTCTGTAGTACTGTTGTTAAACATAAACATCCTGGAAATAGACTTTGACAAGATCTGTAACAGCCACTGATACTAAAGAAGTCAAAGGCAGCCCAGAGGAAATTGTGTGGGACTGAGCCAAAGGCATTGGCAAGGTCCAGAAACACCACATGCAGATTTGTTCCCCCCTTCTTGGCAACCTGGATCTAGTGCCTAATTGTACTAGTATGTTAGACAACCAGGGAAGCCAGAAATACTTGCCTTCTGAATTTATGTATCAGTGAGCTAGTTTCTTTGCATGTAACTGGATAGCCTTTGGACCACTACGCTAAAGAAGATTTTGCCCCCAACATTTGGTACAGTATGTAAATGTTAAGGCAAGATCGGCAAGACTTTACATCAAGCAGTGAATTGATAATTGGTGTTATCTTCATCAGTTCCCAGTGTAAATGTGTTAATTAGGCAGGAGCCCAAGAGATGCCACACAAATGTAATTGGATGCCACTTTTATAATGTATTTATACAGCCGGAGAGAGAGAGTAGAAACATAAATGGTGCTATAAATGATTTAATGGTTTAAGAAGAGGGCCATATCTTTAGCCCAGTACCTGTATTTGTATTGACTGCCTTATATGCTGATACATGCTAATCCTGAAAATCATGGAATTCACCTTGAATGAATCCTGTTGTGTGTTACTGCGTATCCTCAGATTACAGGATTCTCCTGGAAGCTACCATCCATGAAAGCTCATTCACCAGTTGCACCACTGGTATTTGGTGGCAATTATTTTCAGATGCTCTAACTGACAGATGACCAGTTACAGCCTCCTGCTATAACATGACCAGAAGCTTGTAAGCAGGTCATAAAGCTGCTGTACCAGCAGGAGCGAAGCAGATGCTGTGTATTTTCATATATCAGCTGTGACTGCTTAGCTGTGACTGCTTTTCAGGGGTGGAGCAGGGAGGAGTGTTATGAAGATGTTTGCTCTAATGAAACCAGTGGGATTACCCTCTTTTTTTGCAAAGATAAATGACTAGAATGTATACCTCACATAGCACTGCATGTGGGAGGGAGGGTAGTGCTTGGAAACTCAAAACAACATAACCTAGATACACTCAGGTATGTCTGATTCAGACATAAATACAAGACTGCTGGATTTTCAATACAGCTGGAGAAATACAGTACAGTTAAAAATTAAAGTATAATTAAAGAATAAGAAAATTAAAAGTATAATTTCATTATTTAGTGTTATATAAGGGTTAAAATTGAATTCTTGACCAATTTTCAAAAGCATGATCAGAGTATCAACAATGCCCAGACCCTTTCTGCTGGAGTTTTGGTTCTACCCCTAATGTTGGTAGGGGAAAGTAGTTATTTAACTATTCTTATGTCAAAAGCTGCATCTTTCTACCCATAGAATTGACAATGTTTTTTTTGTTTTTGTTTAATCTCAGCTTCAGTGGTAAACTCCCTTGATACTTCCTCCCTGAGTCTGTGTGCCAATACCAATTTGAGCTCACCCAATGAAACGCAATTACACACACCTCAGACTTACTTCCTCTCACTGTTTTCTCCAAGACCCTTCCACCTTGCAAGTTATTAGTGGCTCCTACTTCAAAGCAGTCCCCAAACCCCAACCTTATCTCTCCACATTCAAACGCACCTGCTTTGGCGTATTTTTAAAAACTGCTCTTTTCGTTTAAAAATATCAGTCTTTAATTATTTATTTAGAACATGAAGCACTGCACTTGACATCCCATAAATCTGGCTCTAAATTGTGCCATGACTGACATGCACGGAAAAGATCAATGGATTATTTTCTATGAGATGTTTTCGTGGGCAGCGGACGTGTCTGCACATGCAAAGAGTAGGATTATGACATTTTTGCCAGACACTCTCAGGTTGGTAGGCTCTGGGAAGCTGCCCTAAAGGCCTGCAGTGAAGGCTGGTGCAGAGCAATGCAGCTAAGCAATGAGGACACCTCTACTTCAGCAGCTATCAGTTAAAGACTGGCTGCTTTAACAGCCCTACTATAAACATAAAACTATCTAATCAGAGCATAGGCACATAATCTGGTGGGAAACTGGGACCAAAAACAAAGCCATGAAAAAAAGCCATATTATTGAAAATGCAATACTAATGGAACATGACAAGTATAGGAAATTACATTTTGGAGTCAGCTTTTGCTCTGGAAAAACTTCTAGAAGCCTGTGGTGATGCTCTGATATCAGAGTATCAAGGTGGTCAATAGTCTCCTCAATATGAATAGGGTATACTGAGAAGAGGTTCTTTCTAATATTAATGTGGCACATTTCAAAAGCTGTGAAACATGCTAAAAACATTTAGCCAAGATAAAACCTTCACCCATAATTTTTGTATCAAATTAAGCAAGTAAAAGACTTCATGTGGCATCGCCAACTACTATTTATCATGAATATTTCTACAAGACCACTCAATAAGGAGTTGCTTCATGCACTGACATGCAACTGTGGCAAGTGACTACACCCCTTCTGAATTTCTGAACTAGCTAAATGTATTAAACATTTAATGTAAACTCAGATTAGACAATAGCTCAGGTAGTTGAACAGAAGCACAATATCTTTACATATTCTAGCAATGTTAATGTATAGCTAAAACAGATATTTTTACTTAACAAGAAACATTAAATGGCTCCCATGATTCATTCTTTGCACAGATATTAAGATTTTATTAAGATATTAAATACATTCATAACACATTTAAAACATTTGAATTTTTTTTTTCTTAATTCTTCTTTTAAATTAGTATTTTTCCTAGCTCAAATTAAGTACATTTATCATTTGTGACCTGATCTGGCAAAATATGTCGCAGTGACCCAAAATTCAAAATTGAGGCTCATTAAACAGATGAGAAAATAAGCTTTAAAATGATATCTGGGTCAAAGCTGTATCTTAAATGGTTGTAAAGTCTCGCAACACCATTTTCCAACAGAAAAAAAAGAGAAAATCACATTTAAAGTATTCAACAACAGTATTCAACAACAAAATTTGACTACAGGCATTTAGATACTTAGAAAAATACATTAAATCATACTGAAGACATCACTAGAGCCAAAGAACTCATTGAGCAACTTGATTCAGTCTTGCTGCTTTGTGGATAAGAGTAGCATCACGGTCGCTTCGGAACAATAGCATGTTGCTAATAGCCGTAGCTGTCTCCGGAACGCCGTTGTTGGGCCATGACTCAGTAAAAACGTAAACACAACAGTCTCTGAACTCACGTTGGGTGGTTTGCTGGAGTCGGATGTGGTCCAGTTTATTGTCAGTTTATCGAGCGAACGTTGGCGGGGAAAATGGATGGTATTGTCGGATGGCTAGCAATAGCCTTTAGCCTGGCGTGGACTCCCCGAGATCTCCGAGATAAACTATAGGCTTATCTCTTATCTGGAGCAGGGTCTGGTGGTCATAAACATGTGTACCGCTGTTTGGATACACCTGTTTGCAAGCTTCAGTGTGAAATCTTGAAAAGTAACACACAAAAGCACCAACGTGTTGGACCCGGAGTGGCCACTGCGTCCTAGCGCGCTTCCATCTTGAGTTTTTTTTGAGAGCTACAACTCAGATTAAATAGCCATTTAAGTACCCCTCTCATATTGAGAAATCTGTTCCTTTAGGAAAGATTATCTGCTGCAGTGACATCACAACAACTGTTTTTTCTCTACTCAGTGGTTGGAAATTCAACTGCTGAGGTAAGTGTGCCTGATGATCTTGGGATTGGGCATAAGTTGTGTTTACTTGCTGTACCCAAGCTCACCATGTCTGCCCTATCAGCATAATATATGAGGACGTGGTCAAAGTACAAAATTTTCAAAATATAAAAGTTTAATTTGATAAAATTCTCGCTAGTTAGCTAGTGACAGTATGTAGTGACCTGAAATGCTGACTGCTAACTCAAAATGTCCACCCTCCAAAAAAGTCCACTTTGTCAGTCATACACTATTATTACTACATACAACGATCAATATCGATACCCTGTCGTATGGACATATATATGACATGGTGGACGTATCATTGTATGTAATATTAATAGTTGGTATTGCAATTTATTGTATATGTGTATAGTAATCGTATAGTAATAGTTATAATAATTCATTTCATACACTAGCATGTAATCACAGAATTTGCCTCCAGTGTCCACCCTGTCATGTGCTGGTCCACCCTATCATGCACTGGTCCACCTTGTCATATTGATATTTTCATAATCTAATTAGTTTATCCAGTTAGATATTTGTGTATACAATCAAATGTGCCCTGTAGCCAAGTTTAGGACAATAATCTGCAAATAAAAAATGACATCCAAATATCACTGTTATATCAAAATTAAAAAATTGAAAAGATAGTTTGCACAGAATATTGTATTTATTCATAATAATTAAATAAGAAATTAACGAAATTAAAAAGAGATTACATTTCTTTTTCATAATTAAAAAGAAAACAAATAACCCTATTTAGGAAAAAAAAACCCCTATTTTTATGTTTCTGTTATGATGAAAACACATTTTAACAGAACTGTATATGTTCATGACAGTGTGGACATATTATATGATTTACTCTCTGATTAAGATCCCATAATAAACAGAAAATATGGAAAATATGTGCAGGAGCTCAGCAAACATAAATTTCTTCAAATTAAATGTCTATTATTTATAATAGGACATAAAAGGAATGGGAAATTAAGATCTGAATTTATGGAAGTCGTGGGCCTGAAAAGGCACTCTCCAGTGATATTCACCCTAATAATATTTGTTCATATTTAGTGGCAAAATCTCAGTGATTTAACAGTAGATGACAGGTAAAACACCAGACCCATAACATCATCTGGTGTAAGCAAATCTGTAGTACAGTTGATTTCAAAACAGAAAAAAGACACTAAATACATGCTAGAGGTGGCAACCAGAAACACTGTGTCGTTTTCCGCAAGCATTTATTGAACAAATTGTTTATCCTGACATGTAGTACTAGTACTGGTATTCTGTTGTGTTTAACATTAAAATTGTATTCTCACTTTTATTCATTTAGGGTAAATGATTTAATCATTTACCCCATTTCCTCTACTTAAACTTGTCATTATTCTACAGACAAGAGCGGCAGTCTTAATCTTTGTGGATTTTTCTGGTAGTCAATTAGCAATTCATTAGGTAATTACAGAAGTGAATCAAATTTGGCTGAAATTTACTTTGAATCACTCCTTTTGCTGTTTGAGATTTTATCCCTTTTGTGTTGTTATGTCGATAATGTTTTTTCTTCATACCTAAAGCTGAATTTTGCTTAGTTCTTACTTAAGAATAAAGTACTGTGCAAAGGTCTTTGGCAACAGAGACAATTATATTTTAAAAGCAGTTGACAGTAATTGGAAGTAATAATGAAAGAAAGAAAAAAAATAATAAATAAATAAAGTAAACTGTGATTTTATGTTTGTCAGTGTGTTGTGCTCAATCAGGAATGGTGCTCACAGAATTTTGCAGATCTCTGCAACAGCTGCAAAAGCTGAGGAGAAATCTGGAACCAAACCTGTGTTCTTATAGATGACCACACATGCACAGACAAAGAAACACACACATTTAATACACCATGGTAGTTTCACTTTTGTGCAATATTATTTGCACAAAATTATTATAAATTTTTTGGTGCATTTGTACCGTTATTGTCAATGCCTGTCATTCCATTGTGTACATGTCTGTGTGTGTATATACATCTACAGTGTTGTTATATTTACTTATACATCCACCCTGTATTTATATACATATACTCAATGTGTACATACAATATATAGTCAAAAGTATTCGCTCCCCTGCCTTTACACGAATATGAGCTTAAGTGACATCCCATTCTTAATCCGTAGGATTAAATATGACACTGACCCACCCTTTGCAGCTATAACAGTTTCAACTCTCCTGGGCAAGCTCTCCACAAGGTTTAGGAGTGTGTTTATGGGAATTTTTGACCGTTCTTCCAGAAGCACATTTGTGATGTTGAATGAGAAGGCCTGGCCTTCAGTGTTAGCTCTAATTAATCCCGAAGGTATTCTATTGGGTTGAGGTCAGGACTCTGTGCAGGCCAGTCAAGTCCTTCCACACCAAACTCGCTCATCCACTTCTTTACGGACTTTGCTTTATGCACTGGTGCACAGTCTTGTTGGAACAGGAAGGGACCATCCCCAAACTGCTTCCACAAAGTTGGGAGCATGAAATTGTCCAAAATCTCTTGGTATGCTGAAGCATTGAGTTCTTTTCACTGGAACTAAGGGGCCAAGCCCAGCTCCTGAAAAACCACGCAACACCATAATCCGCCCTCCACCAAACTTCACACTTGGCACAGTGCAGTCAGACAAGTACCGTTCTCCTGGCAACTGACAAAGCCAGATTTGTCCATCAGATTGCCAGATGGAGAAGTGTGATTCATCACTCCAGAGAACGCGCCTCCACTGCTCTAGAGTCCAGTGGCGGCGTGATTTACACCACTGCATCTGACACTTTGCATTGCATTTGGTGATGTATGGCTTGGATGCAGCTGCTCTGCCATGGAAACCCATTCCATGAAGCTCTCTATGCTGTTCTTGTGCTAATCTGAAGGTCTGTAGTGATTGACTCTGCAGAAAGTCGGCAACCTCTGTGCACTATGCGCCTCAGCATCCACTGACCGTTCTCCGTCAGTTTGCGTGACTGAGTTGCTGTTGTTCCCAATCGCTTCCACTTTGCTGTAATACCACTGACAGTTGACTGTGGAATATTTAGTAGCGAGGAAATTTCACGATTACACCTGTGGCCATGGAAGTGATTGGAACACCTGAATCTAATTATTTTGATGGGTGAGTGAATACTTTTGGTAATATAGTGTACTTACTTGCCTAAGTCTACATATAGTTTACATATAATTTACATATACATATAAGTTTATATTTTACAAAACAGATGTCCATATTTTATATTTGTATAGTGTACATTTTATACTTTAGTCTTGATATAGTATTCTATTCTATGTTTTTGGGGTTTTTTTTTGCTGCTCTTATCTTTGTACTGTCGACTTTCTGTTATGACAGTGCAAATGTCCCACTTGTGGGACTAATAAAGGCTTATCTTATCTTATCTTATCTTATCCTATAACCAAATATAGATTGCTTTTCAGAACAAAAAAACATCTAGATACATAACTTGATACATAACTACTTACTTTGCATTCATTCTAATGTTAACTTGTCTGTCTGCACAAAGTCACTTTAAACAGTTTGAACAGGTGGCTTTTGCACAGTAACGTTAACTCTAACCATTATTAACTGAATAGTGGACCAAATGGTTTAAATGGTTAAGTTATTATATGATGATTTGAGTGACTATTAGACACTGTTAGCTGGAAGGTGCTGACGTTGTGCTGACAGAATATTAATAGAATTCCTCCAACCTACAAGAATAGCATGAATTATGAGTCCCACTGATCTTTTTAGAAAAACATGAATAATGTATTTGTGCGGCAAAAAGCAGCTGGGGGACAGAAGTGTCACGACAAAGCAGGACTGACGAAATTTATTATTTGGAGCCTCCGGCCAGCTGATTCAACATCGGACCCCTCCTCCCACCACAGATATGCGGCATCATAGACTACCATGATTCCTATATGTTGGAGAGAGTGGAAGTCAGTATATATATATAGTATTCCCACAGGAATTCTGCTGCATATGTGTGTGTGTGTGTGTGTGTGTGTGTGTGTGTGTGTGTGTGTGTGTGTGTGTGTGTGTGTGGGCGTGTGGCTGTATACATGTGACATGTGGTAAGTGGAGAAGTGTGGGGTAATTCAGCTGCCATTAAAATAAGCACACATTTAGGTAGAGGAGGCATTGAAAATGGCCCTGACTTGAAGAAGATGATAAAAATGATGTTCTCAGAGTGTGACGTAGATCCCTTTCTGCACTTTGAACTACGATATCCCCTCAGGGAAAAAACGCTTTGGCAGAGTGCTAGTTCCTACCTAGATATGACATACTGCTTGAAATGCTAAAAATACAATGACTCATGAGTATGTACCTTGCTATTTTGGGATCTAAAGGACAGCATATTGCACTAGCAGCATATGTACTTAATTTGGCTTTGTAGACTGAGATAGTGAGCAATAAAAATAAGAAAAAAATTAAACACAATTCATAAACAATCTAAACAGGAAGAATAAACATGTCAGTGCTTTGATTACAATTTTGGACCACCACTGAGCCATTGATTTTCCAGCTTACATCTAAAACATAAAGGTCTGTGGCAGAAGATATAAAGCATGTTAAGGATGTTAATCACACAGTTTTCTGATGACATTGACAGATCAATGTAGAAAATTTGATTTCTGGGACCCCTGAAATTCTCAATTAATGCCAGATGCCTTGGTGGATCTCTCATTTAATACCCACTGCTAATGGAGATGGCTCTCAGGCCCTATAACCACCACATACCTCATAACACACTCTTCTAACTGTCAGAGAATCCGACACAAGTTTTCTCTGCCGAAAAAAGGATCATAAGAATCATTAGCATAAAAGTCAGATGGTTTTGCTTCCTGATGGGAATTGAATTAATGTTTACCTTTAGAGACCACTGATTTTCCATAAACAGCTTTAGATTCCATTATAGAACCGTCAAAGGTGTTTCATTGCCAGGTTACATTTTAAACCATTAGGATCCATTACGCTGTGATTTCAACCCATAAGGAAAAGAATAAAACGCGATTACTAACAATTAGACCTTAATTATACTAGGGAAAACCGAAACGGTGTTCCGACAACAAAACTAACGTTATATTTTAAAGAAGGAAGTTTTGCTTTTTTCGACCATTCTTACACATGTTCAAAAAGGCAGAGCAGATTTGCTATTTTTAATATATCATGATTTCTGCTGTAAATTTATATCAATTCTTTACAGAGTGAGTGTATGAAGTTTAGGCCAAAAAAGGAGGTTTGAGCTATTGCTAAAGTGTGTTACAGTAATGCACCAAAAGATCTATATTTAATCTGATAAAAATAGAGGCTATTAGAATTAGATTATATTAAGGGTTTTCATTGCCAGCTCTCTGGCTTGTAACATGCATATGTGGTGATTTACAATAGTGTTCACCTCTCTCACCTCCCCCATATATATAAGCCTCAATATGTGCCTATCACAGTACTGACCTGCTTAATAACTTACCACAACTGCTCTTAGAATTCATATTTGTCTGTAGTCTCCTGTGAAGATTCCTATGTTTGCACATGACTCTCTTTTGCACATGAACACTCTCCATTCATTCGTTACTGCAAGCAGCAGGGCTGACACCACCAGTAGAGCTCTTTATGGACCCACCAGCAGGGCCAGAATTACATTTCCAACTCTTAAAAATAAAGGTTCCTGAATGGTTTTAGGTTTGAATGTATAGTTCACGAGAGAGGGTAGCTACTACACTGATGTAGCGTGATGGAAGAACCCAAACGTGGAGTAGCTGGTAAGAGAGATCTGGTAAGTCACGCAATTTGCTATAAGAACGCTCTATCACGCTCTATATGCTCTATGTGGGTGGAGGTGGCTCAGTGGGTAGGATACTTGCCTCCAGATCAAGAAGTCATGAGTTCGAATCCTACCTTCAGCAAACCACCACTGGGTCCCTGAGCAAGACCCTTAACCCCAAGTTGCTCCTGTAGTTAGGGAATGAAAGTCGCTTTGGATAAAAGTGTCTGCTAAATGCCATAAATCTATCACTAGAGTTAGGATTCCCACTGGAACCCGCATTCTCACTCACACACAGGGTATGATAAGGACTGGAGTACTCACGGTTTGAAGATCTGGAAGACAATATGGTTGAGAATGATGACTCAGTGACTGAGCCTGAACTACCTGCATTACGGGTCATTACCGGTGCATGACACTAAACTGCTATTGCTGCTATAGACTGGGCTGTGTCTTCAGAGGCTATAGCCTTTAGCCCCCAGAAGGCCCCATGAGGATGACTATGAATGCAATAACTGTTAAAGGCACCTGAAAATGACAAAAATGCAGTAAATAAATCAAATGTTTTCTTACAGTAGGTCCAGTTGTGATTAATGTTTTGTCAGATCTGACAAAGAAAACTTAATGTACAGTCACTCTGCTACAGCCTAAGGTTTATTATTCAGTAACTGCATGGGCTATGATGTAGTTATTTAGGGAGTTATTCAGACAGGGAAACAGGGTTTCCATGATATCTATTGCTGGTAACTGTATTAACACAAAAGAGAACAGTGAAGTCAATTTACATTTACAGCATGTTTTTACACCTTTACGACTTACACCTTTACGGAATCTATAACACAGAGCTAACTATAAGCTTCAGCTAACTACAAACAAAAGGAGACAAGAGAAAAACCCAAACTACAAGGATGGCTAACCAACAATGCAGATTGGTCACTCACAACCTTCATAGTAAATACAAAATCCCACAAACCAATAACCAAACACAACCACTAATCTTAACTTAAACAAGGCTGTAACTAATAAACAAAATCCACCACAACTTCACAATAAAAGTATCCAAAATAAACCCCAAAGCCAAAAACAGAAAAAGCACGGCCTCTCGTGGCGGCCCATCACCACAGGCCCCAGACATGACAATATAGCACATATCAAATGACTATCAGTGGGCATACAGTATATCAAGAGGGTAAATACTACGCTACAAACAAGCACAGTAATGTCTGCATAACTGCACAATACATATCTGAAATGCAAGAACAAGTTTAGTAATTATAATAAAGACACAATCTCCATTTCTGAAACAATTGCTATTTTGATGTATTACAATTCTCCAATAGTATTCATACCCTATGTAATTTGTACTATAGAAGAATAATAAGTCATGTACTTGCTTTCAGTTTAGTAGATGCAAAGAAAATGAGTGGAGTTGTCATATTGATTGCTATGTGCATTATTTTTGCTATGATGTGCAACAGTCTACTATGTGTAATATTGTGCAATTTTCTTACTGGTTGCTAAAACATTATCATTATGTGCAATATCATGTGACATTTTCAAAATGGGTGCTAAATCACTTAATTACTTTATTTTATGTGCAATAATATACATATACAAAATGACTACTTAGGTCAATACTATTTTTTCATGACTTAATATTATCACTAATTTTGCAATAACTTACTCCAAACTACAATTTGTGTCAAAAGATTTTCACTCAGCTGTGTTACTTATGTACAGTATTTATACCAAGCAATTCTGTGTGTAGCATAAGGTATTCATTTTGAGCTTTTTTTCTTTCTCAGATTTTTATTTAAATTTTATTTAGACTGTATTATATTGTTACTGTCTCTGTGTCACTGTGTGTGTTGCAGCAGTAAATACATAAGCAATTTCCTCCAGTATCAATAAAGTTGTCTGATTCTGAAGTGGCATAGAAATGCGTTTAGTAAGCCATCACATAAAATATACATCATCCTATTGCGCTACAATGCAAAACGAGCTAGAAATGGGGGCCTTTATGTACACCTGTGTCAAAGGGAAGTGAGTGAGGTTTGACATTTGCTGTAGCACCTTTTCAGGAATCTATGCCTGTGTTCATTGTTAATAATCAAGCAGATTGCATCTCTCACTGTCCTGCAACTTGAGTGTTTCCTAGTACAGTAATGCAATTTAAGCATCTGCCGAATGAATGGAATGTAATGTTTCCCTGTATTTGAAGGCAACATTCCAAAGACTGGAAGGTGAACGTTCATTAGTAATCCTTTTCACAAAGGATTACTAGAGAATTATAAATTGCCTTTCATCCTCAAGGAAGCTCACAGACATATCTGTTTTGTTTATAGTCTACACACTGCTGTAGGACAACCTTGTGTTTTCACCTCACATTGTGTCCCTCTGCATCAGCCGCACAGCAGCATTTATATATTTCCAGCAAATGCTCCTTTAATAATTCATCTTCATTCCTACTTAGGGGCCAAAATATGCCCTCCTGTATAATGCATGATGAGTCTATATCGTTGCTGACATCCCATAATGACCTGCTGAGTGACAGCAAGTCTACAGCTCATGGAGCCTAGTCCCTTACAACAATCATGACGTCCTATGGCGTCATGATCCTCTAATGTAATTACTGCCCCCTCTTTTTCTCCCTCAATATTTTCTGCAGGTGAGTTACAGTCCAGTGAGCCAGATGTAAATACAGTGAAGTTATTTATTTTGAACACTGGTCTGATATATAATAGTCAGTTTCCTGTGCAGTTTTTCAGATGTATTGTTAAAGCATACTGCAGACACATGAAGGTTCATTATGGGCTATGTCATCTTGGCTCTAAGAGACCAGAATGTTTAGTCCAAAACAGAGCTATGATATTCTTAGAGCAGGTCATATGGCGATTCAGATCTGTGGCTAATGAACATAACATGGACATGAAAAAATATCATCTTGAGCGTCACATCGAGGAAAACGCTCGCAGACAGTGGCTGAGTGTTAAATCAGAGTGAAATTTTCATGCCAGCACCTGACCTCAAGTCTTAGTACCTTATCAAATCCTGTTAACAGAGAGACAGTGTTTGACAGCAGAAAGCCTTCTTCCTTCTTAGTGACCCTGTTTCACCTTTCGGAGGAATGAGTGACACATCCATAAGCACTCTGTTTGTAACTACTGATGTTGCTGCTATCAATGATTCAGCCAGATAGTTGCTTATAGTGTCCCAGAATCACAGACATATATCTGTCTTTATTTTACACCCTCTGCATAGATGCAGAAGATCAATACAGAGTGACACAGCAAGATAGCAGAGTGACTTATCCGAACTGTGTGAATAGTCCCATGCACTGCCGGTTGGGGCATCAGTTCATCTGTGTGGAATCCTGCTTCCCTCTTGGGCCTCCACTCTGGGACCTACTTTCTCAGCATGCTGGGTGTAGTATTACTTTAGAATGATCAGAGCCTTTACCAGTGCTGTAAAGCAGTTACCAGTTTCTCAAACTTCTCTTTTTCTATTCCTTTCCCTCAGTGTTGCTGTGCATGTCTTTATTAATCTCTGTCTCTCTCTTCTCTCTCTCTTTCTCAGTCTATGTCTGTCTCTCTTTCTTTCTGTCCATCAACAAGTCCTCTTAAAGTGTGCTGCATCTGGTACCGAGATGTTAACAGATCCCTTTCAGTCAGGTAAATTGTCCGAAAATCAGTGTAGTTTGTCCTGTGCATCCAATGGATGTGTAATCTGAAAGAGATCTGAAACCTGGACAGCCTTGTTCCTCAAACCTGGACAGTTTTTGCTATGTAGCCAGGCACATTAACCTTCTAAAAGAGAACAATGTCATTAGGGAAAATAGTTGCCAAGAAAGTATGTTTGAAGATATGTGAGTTTTGCACTGTTATTCTCAGAAAGCCTTTAATGTCAAGATTGAGGTCTATTTATATTCTTCCATGACAGATAATAACTTAATACATATCTATTAAATTGTACAATGAACAATTGTGTGACCCTAAGTTAAAATGTACACCTCGGGACCTCAGCTAAGATTATTTTAGCCCAGATCTTTCTTACTGTAGTCTCAAATACAATGCCACAGTATGCATCTGGTTGTTCCTGACCAGAGAGCCCCTCTTGGCACTTGTTTAATAAAGTTTTTAATAAAGTGTAAGATGAGAGTAAATACATTGAAAAAGTCAAGCTTCCTTAGAGTTCCACTTCTGCATGGCCTTAAAAGCAGATTGTATTAAATATTAGTAAAAGGTTCAACACAATATGAGCATCATTGTTTTTCTATATTTTTCAGCAAAGGTGATAAGGGATTCATAGTCATTGACATATTACGGTGGCATGAGTGTGCTTGAATGACAGAGAGAAAAGCTAATCCTCAAACATGAAGCATACGTTTATTCTTAATGAAGGTATAAAAATGCACACAGGGACGAAAATAGCTACAAGAATTGACTCTGCAAAAGCCGGTTTGAAATGAAGATCTCTCATAAAATAGACAGAGTTTTGTAATGGGCTGCTGCATGGATGCAAGACCAAAAATTCAGTAATCACAGCAAACAAGGCAACAAAATTTGATTAACTCCTAACCGAATGCTGTTGGCTTAGTAGCATGCAATAATGATGACTAACTCAGTCTCAAGAAAGCCACCCAGCTTTTTGCCCACGAGTTCTCTCTCCACAACAATGTTTCTGTGACTCTAATTTCAGCTTTGTTATAATTCATTCTTGGCAAGACTTCAGGAAATTAGTCTTTTAATATATTCCAAATGGCTTACTTAAAGGTTATGTATATCTGATGGCTTCTCTGCCAGACACACTGGCATTAATCTTAGTGAGGGTGATGTAATCTTTTGACTTTCTGATCATTTTTTTTTAATCCTTTGTTATCTTCAGACTCCCTAATGTTTAATTAAGTGCATCATCTTTCTTCCCCTCTAAAATTCAGGTAAATGCACATGTACTTGTTTTACGAAGCAAGTAAATAAAGCCAAGCCCTGATCCATAAAACAGAAGTGTTTGTGCAACAAATTAGTTTAAAGAATTGACAAAAAATGTATTTGGTATAGAACACTTATACCAAATTAAAATTATGTAAACGTTCTTTAAATGTTGGAAGGGTTCTTTCCAACTCGTGAACATAAACTATCCTTTAAAGAATAATGGTCTACCCGAACAGAACTGCAGTTTCCCTACCTGGCCTGACCCAACTGACCCACTAACATAGATGGATTATAACAGACAAGTTTCTGCAAACTTTTACTAAAAAAGCTTTTGAGGGGGGCAAGTTTTATAGATCTGCAATAGACTCACTGTCATTTTTTTCAGTATAATTTTGGTGAAACTGATGACTGTACCAGCTGATTGGATGATATCTACCATCCGCCTTGCTCTAAAGTTGTCTGTTTGCACAGATTTCCATTTTTACCAAACTTTATTTACAGACACAAAAAGGTATGAGGGCTTAAACACAAAAAAAATTCAAAACAGAGGAGACAGGATTGGAGTAAACTTGAAACTAAAATCGGTAGCAGGAAGTCAGTGGACCAAAGTGAACTAAATACATATGCATGAAACACAAGAACCAATCAAAACATCTAATAATTTACACAGAAAACACTGGTCGCTGTAATGGGATATAAAACTAAAACCCAGTGTAAAAAGTCAAAAGTAACACAGTGGTCTTTCAAGCACCGCAACTCCTACTTGAGGTGCCCAATTACACACTTTTCTAACTTTGGAACTAGAGTGTACTCCCGCAAATTAATTTGTGGATTTTTTCTTAGAACATAAGCAATAATTGTTCGCAGAAACCCCTGAAAATTTCCAGAAACTGCAAATATCCGCAATATTTTTTTTTGTTTTTTTCTTGGCAATATATAATTACTAAGAAAAATATAATTTACTACTTTTGGAGCATAAATATTAATGTAAGTTCAGCTAAATTTACATATTTTTTGTACTGTTGAGAGAACACAAAGCAAGCTTATGCGAAAACATGTTTTGTGATGGTGAAATACCCCTGTACTTAGAGGCTGGAGGTTTGAAAGTAGCCAATCCGAGAGCCAATCTCCTTGCTGCTGATTGGCTGCTGCCTGTGACGCATGTCTGGCAGATGCAGTTCAGCATTCCTGCATCATAACCATTTCCTGCGTGAGTTTACATTTAAATTCTTTTTATAGGTAATGTATTCAGCTTATTAGTTTAAAATTAAATTAAAGTATATTGTGAGCATATTTGGGTGCCTATTTAGGGTTTAGACTATAAAACATGTATTTATAGGCTTTTTTTTTTTTACTACATCACAAAATTGCAGTTTTTCACAATTCACAGCTGCTCTTGGAACATAACCCCCACAAATTTCGGGATTCACTTTATTTATTTTATTACACTGAACTGGCCACAATAGTGATATTATTGAGGCAGTTTGAAAAGAACTGTTCAAAACTGATGTCATTTATTAATACAAAATACAAAATTCATTTTTGATTAATCTAAAACTGTTGCAAATATTCTTTAAAAGGTCTTTAGACATCCAAATGTCTTCCTGGCATTGCTCCAAAATGGCATTACCCTTTTTAGAACTTATTTATAGCAATGCAGGGAAAGTGTCATTTTAAAGAAGAAATCACATGTACTTTTACAGTCATAGTGATTTCTCATATGAAGTGAAAGGTACCCCGCTGCTCTTTGACTGACTACCTGTAGGACAGCATACGCTTGTCCTGACAGCAGTCGAAAGGGCACATTAATTAATAATGTCTCTGGCACCTACAGTCCCTGATAATATCACTGCTTTGATGGCAGAGTTGTGCAGAGATTATAGGTTGAGTGAGACGACTGTTTTAAAATATGCATGAGGGCTTGTAGGAGTTAGAGCAATGACTAAAGAAAGCTTTTTAGGTACAATTTGACACCTGGGCTGATACTGTAGCCAGCGTGAAATATTGCAGTTTTCTTAGAAAACATTACTCCCTGTGGAGGTTTTGCTCACTGTGTGTAGTGACAATATGGCTTCCCAATGGCAAAGGTTAGCCACTTAAAATGGGTAGAATGGTCACACAGTGTGCATTCTCAATAGGTTCGACACAGTACATAGCACTTAGAAAGGTCACTAGCACAGTGTTGCAATGATATTGAGTACTGTGATCAATTACACACAAACACACACATCAGGTTATGCTTAGCCTTGTACTCCTTTAACATTGTAAATCTGTTTGTACTTTTCAGATTCTTAATAATTCTAACAATTACTAAAACACATTTACTAAAATGTGAATTACTGAACAAAATGGAGCAAGACAGAGGCAGAGAAAGAGCAAGACAGTGAATCAGGAGGACTGCCCTCCCACTGATGTAAAATATCCTTCATCCACCCACTGACAAAAGATTACTCCCCAACCAGCAAAAGATCCCTACTGCACAAAAATATTTGCTTCCCTTCCACACACACACACACACACACACACACACACACACACACACACACACACACACACACACACACACACAC
>JBBJLR010000013.1:15184159-15202610 GCA_037577145.1 Brachypetersius gabonensis | reverse complement strand
GATCAGCATCTACATTAATAGAGTGAGTTACCTTTTAGTCTGTCCTCCATTCAGGAACCGTTATCTCAGCATGACTACGCTTGAGATACTTAGCCATATTGCTCATATTTCCATTAGCGTATGGGACACGTGCTAGGCAATGTTTACAAACAGTGACGTTTCTATTAACTGTTTTGACTCCCTTGTCCTTGTATTCTACAGTTAACCCCAAAAAAAATCTATCCTGGACATTTGTATGAAGCCAGTGCTTCTTCAAACATCCGCCTCTTGACTGTTCCGCCAGCACTGGCCATGCTTGAGTGTTTTTCTTTTTTTCCACGTCTGTGTGCCGAGCTCAGCTCCAGTTACATCAGTGTGAGGGAGGGCGAGTGGGTGGAGCCACAACAGTGATCAGACATTAACTCTCGGTGGAGGGCTTTTGCTCATTGGCGCTTGTTGCTTAACAGTATGGTAAGCAGTAAGCGGCATTTTCATAAGGAAGTGCAAAACCGAACTACCGCGGTACACAAGGGCGTACCAGGCTGTGCAGCGTGTACCGAACGGTTCGATATTTTACCATCCCTAGTGAACACACCACAGCACACAGTGTGAACAGCACGAAATTCCTCTAGTCATTTATTTTGCTTTGAATCAACTTGTTGGCCCAAAATACTATTTTATGCCTGCCAAACTGTCTAATCCTTGGTAGATTAAAATGTAGATTAAGTGAAACAGACAGGAATAAATGTTTGACTGCAACAGGCTGGATGGCTGGGCAGTATGGTACTCATAAGCTGCCTGTGAGACAGGAAGCCATGGAGAGCTATTCCTCAAGAAATACAAGAAAGTCTGGCTCTTTGGAATCAAAATATGGAGAAACGATGGATGGCTCCAGACTTGTACACATTACTATATAGGCACACTAATGTTTCACTACCATGTCATTGTGATTGCCGTGCAGAAAATGATTCTCCACTCAAATAACACCTACTCACTGGTGGTCTTGTATGCAAACTTGTAGTACACTTGAATAAACTACTTTTTGCTAAGGGACCACTGAAACAAATGGTGGTTTAGGGTTACACTGTTATGGGAAGCATTTCAAACCATTGTACCAACAGAGCATGGTAACAGGCTTCAAAGATGACTTTTGGCTTCAGAGATGATGGACTCAAAACTACAGAAAAACATCCCGAAGAGAGCTTGTCCGTGATACCAGCAAACGTCTTGAGTGTATTTATTGCAATCAAATCTCTACCACAAACAACAGATTGATTATATTGATTTTGGTCTCCATTTCTCTAGGCCTCTTTTCATCACAGAAAGCAAATTTATTTTCCTTTTTTTTCTTTGCCTTTAACAGATTACTCCTACTTACACAAAGAGTTTGTGTTTCAGTTTACCTTGGGTCATGAATTTTCCACTCCACTCTAAGTGACCTTGTTTGCTGCTCTACTCCGGGACACCTGGGAAATGAGGGATACCAAGGTGAACTTTCATCTTTGGATATTTATTTAATCTTTGCATCAGCTGTACTTCTGTTTGATTGCCTTTTGCGATGTGTCACTTTGTTGGTGGTTTGACATGTTCTTTTTTCCCTTATCAAAGAGGTGCAAGAGGTAGAGTGCTGATAGTGATAGTGGCCACGCCGCAGCTTTCCCTCAAAATGTCTTTTGGCCATCATTGATTATACTTAGCATTTAAATGTGTTGACATTGCATAAAATATAGTAAAGAATGTCTACTATCTATCCATTTTGTGAGTCAGAGAAATATACTGTATGTATGCAAAATAATATTTATGTGTTTTGTATATACTTCTATTGAAATTCTTTGTAAAGTCTTAGGGGCAAGGGAAGGTTCTGTGATTTATTAATAGAAAATAAATGTATTAAACAAAGATTTTTCCTCTACATAGTGTTTGCCAGATTGAACATTTTCCAACTTCCAGTGTTATAGTAGTCCATCAGACATGGACTATATACACTATAGAACGCATGTAGAACATTCTTTAATGTCATTAATAGAATTAATATTTAGAGCCTTACTTTTAACTTCCAGTTGTTAAACCCGATCATGCTGGTGAGTTTATTTTCTGGTAGTGATGTAAAAGAATCCCACTTGAATGCTAAAAGTGCCCTATATGAGGAACTTGACTTGTTTTGGAGAACATGAACATTTCAATTATTTACATGCTGATCCTGGTTTCTGTTTGTACATAAAACATTTTATCAGCAAGACAACATCTGTGGCCAGGAGTCCAATAGTCATGCTATCATTCTCTCCGCACAATGCTATACAGATATCTGTTAGCTGACATTACACAGTTTTGATATTACCCAAGTGCCATCATGATTAGTATTTGTATCTTAGTGCTACAGTAATTTAATCTGTGATACAATATGTAGGGCTGGCATGGTGTGAAGCACACATACTTTCAGAGTCACTTTGCAAGATATGCTACACTTCCTCTGCAACTCATTTTCGGAATAGAGTAATTCACTGAAAGCTTGACTGAAGACTTCATGGACATTCATAAAAATGGACCCTTATGTACTCCACATTCCAAATCATGTAAGAATGTGGTTCCAATAAATGACAGGCAGATAAAGTACGAATATTATGTTGCAATGTGTGGCAGCCCTCAGCATGGTGCCCCATGACTTAGTATGGGCAGTTCTGGCTGACCTTGTCTCAGTGTCAGTGACTAATGTCTGAACTCAGTGAAAGGCTAGATAAGCCTGGCAGTGCTCCACAAACCAGCAGTAAGCTCTCACACTCTGCCAGAGGGCACTAGGCAGTGGCCTGGTGACAGGGAAGCCATCCAGAATAGCCAGGCCAACACAATATCCAGCTTCATTAAACCCTCTAGGACCAGAAAATAACTATAGATTATTAATAACCCAGATTTCCTCAAAAACACTGTTTTCCGTTTAAACTAATCTCATGGTAAACCTAGTAAAATATATACTTAAGCCATGTTCCATGTTGCTTTTGTTAGTGAGTATGCCTCCTGTGTAAAGCTGATGTGTAGTGCAACTAACATGGGGAGCACCAGGTTGCTATGTTCACCCAGGTCTAAATTTAAACAGGAGACCCCTCCCAGTTTTCACTTCTTGCAAAGTCCTGAAACTTTTCTCACCCTTGGTTTATCAGCATGTTATATATATGTTATATATATGAATCCTGTGAAAATCTGTGAAGTATTAGTGTAAATCTTTTACATAAAATATTACCTGAGTGTGACGTCTGGTGAACCTTTGACTCATCAGAGGAGAAGCAGGTCACCTGAATACTAGGGGTAGGGCTCTGGACTAGAGGTGTGTGAGTGGATGAGTGTCTTCAGCTGTGCTCATTAAGGGCTAAGTGATTGTGTCGCGGGAGTGTGTGGCTAAGTGTGTGTTTAAATCCTGGCTGAGCCAGAGAATCAGTGTGTGGTCATCTAGTTTCTTGGGAGGTCTGGTAATGTGTGCTGGAGGGAAGGGAACCTTCACCTACACTACAGAGAAAACATATCAAGAAAAGACAAGTCATAAAGACTGTGAAACCGTTTTGCCCTGTGGTCTGAGCTGGTGAGAGTCTGGTGTGAGTGAGTTGGGGACTGTGTGTGTGGAGGTTTCTCCTGATCCAGGAAAAGCTACTGAAACTATAAGCTCGAGCTTTGCAACGAAGAGAGGAGAAAAGCTCGAGCGGTTTGGACTCAAAAGACTCTTTGATTGGACGGCTGGGTTTCACCTATCGCTCTCTCCCTTTCTCTCTCTCTCCTTTGTTTCCAAGCAGGAGTGACTCAAGCTGAGTAAGGGTCTGTAATCTTTACGGACCGTCTGGCCTAACTCAGGACAGTAGAAGCGGTACCGTCCAGGAAGATTGGACGGAAAAGGGCTGGCTAAGATTCACGAGGACTGAGAGAGAATCCTCGAAGTGAAAGAGCTCCTGAGGAGTACTACTTGTGTTGTGTTTCAGTCATAAATAAACTGTCTTTCTGGAACATTGCTGTGTGCTGCTGTGTCTCTCTCCCTCGGCCGACATGACACTGAGATCAAAGTGTGATCAGAAATGATTAATTACCCCATAATGTATTTAAGGTTGATGTGAACACTAAGTTAAATTTGATACTTTTGTCACAGGTATAAAAGAAGAGAAGTGCATAACTGCGGGAGTGAAGTGGGAGGAAGAAAATAGGGAGGAAGACATGTTACATGGATGGAAGCACGTTTTGGGAGCAAAGAGTAAAAGTTCTGTGCACATGCAAAACTACATCATCAGTGTGTACTTTTTGAACATTTATTTATTTAAACATGTCCTGTAAGAAAGACTGCAAACTGGTTGGATTGGCCATTAAATAAAATGTAATATAAATAGGATAACAGGTCTGGCATGGGGGGCACCTGGGGCAGACTAATGGGGCTTATACCCCGGATGTCCATAGTTACCCCTGGCAACAAGGCTATGACGGTACAATACGGGCTACTGAATAATCATTCAAATAAGTTGTACGTTAATAAAAGGTGCTATATCAAGCCATCAGTATAATCCACAATAATGCTACAGCTATTCATGGCGAGAAGTCCAAGAGAGCATAATAAATAGGGCTGGGAGTCAATCCCAAAAATAAACAATTTCTCAATTCATTTTTAAATCAGCTCTCTTCAAAGTTTTGATTACGCACACAAAAACCATATTCTGCTTTCAATGTCTCGACAATCCATATGAAAAATGTATGTAAGTGTACTTTGCTAAAGATACATGGAAAGCAAAGTCAAATGCAGTTTTGTAATGAAAAATTGGCTTACACTCAAACAGTGCGGGCGCCTGTTAGCTGACATAACAGAATTGGCATTTGGTGCTTTGCTTTTCCAGGGATGCTTTGGTGGCACCTTTAAAAAAAGATAAGGATATAGTCAGAAAAAATATCCAAAAGAAGTAATAAATTTAGATTACATTAAATTATTTAGATTATGTAATATAATAGCACAAACTCACCAGTCATCCCCTCATATAAATAATGCACCTCAAGTAGTGCATACCTAAACAAAAACACATGGCAAATTGGCTTGCTCATGGCAGACCACCACAAACATTCAAAACGTGACTACATTATCGGTATAAAGACAATATCAAAAGAAAAGCTGAGGTTTGGCCTTTGTAAATAAAAACTGAGTACTACTGCTTTAGGGGAGGATTTTTGAGCAGGAAGGGGTGACTATGGACAAGACACAGCTCCCTAATCTACTGACATTTTGATGTCTTGGCAGAGGAGTTGACAGAGTAGAGGGAGTAAACTGAGGAGCTGTTCGTAAGCCAGAGGAGTATCCCCAGTCTCCATGCACTGATCTGCATTCTGGACCCCGGCTGATGCTCCTGCTGCTGCCAGTGCTTTGCATGTTCGTCTCAAAGCTGTGCCTGTATTCTAATTAGCTATCAAATTCTCTCCTGCACTGAACAAATCTGGATGAATATGATCTGTGACACATTGATACCAGTACACTGCTTAGGCATACATTCAGGTTAATAAACTGTCTGCTTTAATTTAAATAGTAGAATTAACAGTTTTCTTAATTTTAGATAGCAGGAGCCTTGTGGAGTGTTCCCCCTCTGTCATGCACCAGTGGACAGGGGCATTTATTAAAATGCAGCCCATCTTGTTTTATTTTATTTTTCTTTTGTCTCTCTCAAACCGGACACACAGATTGGGTGGGGAAAAACGTCTTCACACATGAACAGGCTATATGAATTGCATGAAGTGGCAGCTTTACTTATTGTCATGCTTCACAAAGACATAGGCCTACAGTCTCTGTTGGCCTGCTCTCCACAAGCTCGGCTCCTGACCCCAGCATGTGGGGAGGTGCAGCTTTCATTTACACAGTCTAATGAGGCAAAGCCTGCTTCTGTAAGCAGGGACAGTGCCCACTTCATTCCCCCAATGAACACCCACACACACACAGACACACACACACACACACACAGACACACACACACACACACACCAACAGGACAGCCCTGCCAATGAGTGCACACAACCGTATTAGCCCACAAATCCCTGCATAGCCCACACGCGGCCCACACCAATAAATCTCACTCTCAGCTGAGGGAGTCTGCAGGCAGGGCTGACTGGAGTCGCGGTCTGCATCCTGCTACACATTTTTCACAATCTTGACTGTCACTGGCCTCAGTGCTTTAAAGCAAGATTAATCTGAACTTTCATGATATCAGTTATGTAAGAGAAGCCAGGGGGAAAATAGATGTGTAATTTAAGCTGGGGTGAAGGGGGGCTGCTTGTAGGGCAACAGACATTTGCATAAATAAGAAGTTAAAACAATCCAGCCTTGTCCACTGGACTTGAGTAATGTTTCTCTGCAATACAGAAGCTGGAGCAGCCTTTGCTCACAATTTGACCTAAATGGCTATTAGCTTCGATGATAAATAGCTATATTGACTTGATAAGCTATAAGCTGCAAACGCATCAAATGTCAATACCAAATGCATACACCTCAAGAACAAGAAATGTAACTGCCTTACACACTCCAAACAATACCCCAGTAACTCTCAGTACGCTCATAAAAGCAAAGGTGCAACCAACAAGATCATAATTACACACTAAGCAGGTTGCTGCATAATAAACTCAATGTCCATACAGAAGTATATGAGACAATGTGGTTGCTTGAGTATAAAGAGAAGATCATCTAACAAGCAGTCCCATGTGTTATTATGAGGAGAGTAATGAAATGGGTTCCCTCTTTCACCCAAAGGCATTTACCATAATTAGATGGAGGTTTTAGGCAACCAAGTGTCAGCTTAGGACTGTATCAGGCTAATAAAGAAATATAGTCAAAACTTAATGACAACACAGTAAAACATACCCACAACAACTTGTAAACATCATCTTCTTCTTCTTCTTCTTCTTCCTCTTTCGTGTAGGATCAGAGAAATTCTGATTCATGAAATGGATGCACACACAGACGGACTGAATATCTCAATGACAATAGAAAATATTACATTTTTGTGTTTATTATATGCTTCCACGTTTTTCTTTGATAAGTCATCCTGTGTAATCCCAATCCTTTCCATTTTAAATAGTAAAACCAAGATGTGATGTCTGATCAAGATAATATCTATAAGGTTATTTTTCTTTAAAGTAGACTAGTCATGTTTGATTTCAAATTAATCCACAAAAAGAGATTAAAATGATCCTTTCAATTTAGAGACATATACTTAGCAAAATAAATTTGAAAGTAAGGACATTTCTCTCTAGCAAAGTCATAAATCATCCATCCAGCCACGTGCTCTGAAACAGAGAGAACAAAGGGATCTCATTGATTCTTAACTCAAAACGTAAAGATCTAAGCTTTTGGGGAAATCAGAACTGTTGATATTCAGGCATTCTGAAGTTTGGTTTGAATAATTATGGTTGCAATTAAGACTGTAAATGAATCCATAATCTGTGAAATGTTTGTGGAAAATGGTGTTTGGAGTCTAAATGGCCACGAGATCACCCTAGAAACAAAATTACAAGTCTAAACTTCCAACCATGGATTGTTCCAAAGGTATGAACTTTATTCGGATAATGCCTACAGAGGGCCATAAGGTGACTTCTCCTCCTTTGAGGCCCTGCTGCCCCAAGGCTGCCTTTTGTTGATTAGTCAAACTGTGGAAGGTGGGGGTCAGTCTCCCCATTTGCTCCCTCAGCATATAAGTCACTCAAATGCACAGAGAAATAGGGCAGAGTTGGACGAGCAGAGCTCGATTTTTGAATTGAGCTAAAATCTTTTCTTTACAAAATTGAATAAAATACATTTTTATTCCAATTTAATGTTCCTACATGTATGCCCCTGACTACCTATACATATGTATATGTATACGCGTGTGTGTGGGTATATGTGTTTGAACTTAACTGCCTATGTGTATGCCTATGTGTACACGTGAGTGCGCGTATAGTGTCCAAGTTTGTCATGGTATGTTTGGAACAAACACATATATACACCCATACACATACATACATACATACACAGACACTTGTACATATACACTAGGGCATTACCGTCCATAGTAATTTAGGGGTGGAAAGCTTCATAAATTAATTTACCTCTATGGATATTGCAAGTTTAATTCCTCTTGTATGTTTTTACCCTGTATTTTGGATTTAATTTGTTAATATTTGAGAAATTTGCTATTCAAAAACTGTGATTTTGAAATGGAACAAAGTTTATAATGTGTTCCAGATATCTTATGGCTTTATTCTTCCATAATGTGAAATTTATGGGTTTTTTTTTTTTTGTCAGGGTTGTTCCAGATGGGTGTGTTTCACAAGTTTAACTGCTTCAGTTGGCATATTGCACTTTAAACAGACAATGACTTATTCACATTGTACAGTACGAGTGAGGTGAGGTAGTGTGGTGCCATCAGTCTGACTGTAGCGGGGACAAAGCTCTTGAAGAATCTTGTTCTGTGTGTGATGATGCTGTCCGCTCTGTGTCTCAGGTTCTATGTCCAGTTTTTGTATCTGAACAGTGAGTGAGCTGGATGTTGTGAGTCGCTGATAATTCCCTCTGCTCTTTTCTGACAGCGGTGTGTGTACAGAGAGTCCATGGAAGGATGTTTGTTCCCTATGATCCTCTCCACAGTCTTTAAGACTCTTTGCAGAGCCTTCCTCTGGTGTTCCCATACCAGACAGTGATGTCTGCAATGAGTATGCTCTCTATCAGTCTCTCTATATGCCTGGGTGAGAGGATGATGGTTCAGGCCTTCTTTCCTGAGCAGCCGGATGAAATAAAGCCTTTGCTGGGCTTTTTCACTGTGGCTGTGGTGTTGAAATGGCGGAAGGGTTCTTCCTGAAGTCCAATATTATTTCCTTGGTCTTGTCTGTATTGAGGATGAGGTCATTCTCCCCTCCGTAGACAAGAACTTTGTCAACCAGGGTCCTGTAACCAGACTCGTCCTCCCCGTTAATGAGCCCCAGAATGGTGGTGCCATCAGCATATTTGATGACGATGGAGTTGTCCTGGGTGGAGACACAGTCATGGATGTACAGGGTGAAGAGTCTGGGGCTGAGGCAGCAGCCCTGTGGGGATCCTGTGCTGACTGTGAGCTCAGCAGACACGAGTTCTCCCATCCTCACCACCTGTGGTCTGTCTGTCAGGAAGTCCAGAATCCAGTTGCAGGTTGGAGTTGGGATGCTGAGGTCTGTCAGCTTCTCCATCAGCTTGCCTGGGCAGATGGTGTTGAAAGCAGAGCTGCAATCCAGGAAGAGCATCCTGACATTCTGCTACTTTTCAGGTGTTGCAGAGTATAGTGAAGCGCTATTGCTGTTGCATCATCCACTGATCGGTTGGGGCGGTATGTAAACTGGAGAGGGTCTATAGTTTCTATAGTAAACACTTCATGACGACTGGTGTGAGTGCCACTGGCCTGAAGTCGTTCAGGGCGGACGTTTCCGGTCTTTTGGGGACTGGTATGATGGTGGAAGATTGAAAAATATGGGGGACTACTGCCTGGGATAGTGACAGGTTGAAGATATCATCGCACACACCTGCTAGTTGCTCCCTACGGGCCTTCAAAACTCTGGGAGGTTTCAGGACCTGTGTGTGTGTCACCTGGAAGACAGTGTCCGTGGGGTCACAGAGAGCCTTTGAGGGTGTGTCTGTGTTTAGCCTATCAAATCTGGCATAGAAGGTGTTGAGGCTGTCTGGAAGGGTGGTGTCTCGGGGGTCTGTGGCTGTTGTGGTTCCCTTGTAGTTTGTGACACCTTGGCTTCCCTGCAACATGCTGTGTGTGTTGTGGTTGAGGCAGTAGCCTTCAAGTTTCTGTGAGTGAGCCCTTTTTGCTGCTCTGATGGACTTCTGCAGCTCATAGCGGGCTCTCTTCTACTCCACCTGATCTCCTGCCTT
Organism: Brachypetersius gabonensis; assembly: GCA_037577145.1. Taxonomy (NCBI): domain Eukaryota; kingdom Metazoa; phylum Chordata; class Actinopteri; order Characiformes; family Alestidae; genus Brachypetersius; species Brachypetersius gabonensis. The sequence goes on along the minus strand of JBBJLR010000013.1, from coordinate 15,192,748 downwards.
GAAGCGCTCCCTCCTTTCCCTGATGTTCTGTTTAATGTCCCCATTAAACCAGGGTTTGTGATTGGGGAACCTACACACAGTTCTGGGGGGAGCACAAATGGACGTACAACAGCTTATGTAGTCACTCACTGTGTCTGTGTATTCATGGATGCCATCAGTGGCCTCTTTGAATGTGTTCCAATCTGTCACCTCCAAGCAGACTGGCCTTTGCACCATCAGTCCAGGGGTCTATACTACGAAGCGCACTTAACTAAGTCTGACTTAACTCGGTGGTTAATTGCGAAGTCGCCCTTGACAAATCACGGCTGACCCAGGTTACGTAAATCGGTACTACAAAGCGCAATAACACATTGATTAGTTAAATCAACGTGACCTTATCACAATCTGTGCTCGGGGTGCATTCAACAGCACAAGTCATCGTTTTAAATCGCTCACAGTATTTCACGGAGGAAGAATGTATGATCATCATGCAAGACAACAAAGGGCACAAATCTGTGCTGCAGTGCAAGTCCAACACCACAGCAGCCAACAAAGACTGTTGGAAACATATTGCTGACAATACAATACATGCGCATTGTCTTAGATTCTCAGTTGAGTTTTATTTATTAGAATATTCAAATGTTTTAAATAAATATAGAGGTATATAGCTGTGTCCCATGTCAGATGTGGGCCTTTTAATTAATTTAATGCCTCCTAAAGTGCAATTACTAAGAGGTTATTTCAGATGCAAAAGCTATGGGAAGCGTTCTTGGCTGCAAAGAAAGATGTGATATAGAAACATAATTTCACGTGGTAAGCTGAATATTTCTACTCATTATGAGAGATGTAGTGTGTTTAGGCTCCAGTTAATAGCTTGTTTCTGTGTTGTACAATCAATAAGAATAAAGGTGGAGGGCCTCCTGATTTCACACCTGCAGAGGAGTTTGCATTGAGAGAGGCGTCCAGTCAGACCCAGGTGGTAGGAATGTCCACCCTTTATGTGCAGGGAAATATCACAATCACTCTGTACAGTGTGTACATTTGTGCAGACATGACATTCCATTTGCTGTGTTGTGTTCAGTGGAGGAGGAGAATATTGAGCTGCTCCACCTGCAGAGTCCAACATCTCCTGTGACCCTGAGGTACAGGTGAGTGTTTGTATGGTGTGAACAATGCTGATGTGACGTGGCAAATGTACTGCTTTGATTTTCAGTAGGATGTGGGTGATGAAAGACTACTGATTCTCCTTTTTTGTCTGTGTGGGCTAGAGCAGACTATGTGCGCCGCCTGTACAAGGGCATGCTTGAGCTTGACTGTGATAAAAATTTCACTTTGCATTTATAGGGAGCAAATAAACAAAGACATGACAAAGTTTCAGTATGTTCTTAGCCTGTATCTTTTTTATTAAATGATAAACTGCTGTGTGACGGCCTCTCTCACTGCACCCCTGTGTGGTGGTCTAGGGTCAAAGGGTCAACAATATCGGGGGGCATAGGCATCAGGACTGGGGTCTTTTCCCTTCTGTTGGTGGCAATATTGTGTAGAACCACACATGCTGACACCACCTGACAGGCCCTCTCTGGTCATCTAAGGTTTGAAAGTTATTTGCTCATTTTGCTATTGATAATTCTTTATTGTCACTGTCACTTTTTCAAGGAACAATGAAATTTAAGGTGCAGTCGACTAAATGCATAAAGTTAAGACAGGAATAAAATAAGAGAGTTAAATAACATAGTAATATTAGTAAAAAAATGCACTGGTAAAATAAATATGAAAATACAAACTACAAATGGCACTGGATTTTTTGCAGTCTATTGCACAGTGTGAGAAGGTATTGCACATTATGAGGATATTGGAGATAGTCATGTTTCTATAAGACAATCCTGAATAAAAGTTATGCCACATTGTTAAACAAGGACATATTTTACATCAGGGTAAACCAGCAGACTATGTGGGTGAGAAAACGACTGAAAATCTGTCAGAGACAGGGGGAGGAACTGTGAGATGCCCTTTGATAGTACATTATCGCCAATATGGATGAAGGATGAGGCTAACAAAATACAAATGACCATGTTCAGACACATTTTACAGCCTGTTGTAACTTGTATAATTATGCATGTGACAAATAAAGAATCCCGAATCATCACCATATGTGTATCCAATAAAAAGGAGAGAAATCAAATAAATGTGGGGAAATTGTGTTCAGTTTAATCCTCACTTTGACTTTTGATAAAAATAAAACAAATGAATAAAAACGACAGAAAAGATTCTCTAAAACTCTCACCTTGCGGAGAGAGCCAATCACAATTCAGGTCCCGCGGATCTTCCAAACACGCCATTGGCTGCGGAGAATTGGTGTGTAGGGGCGGGGCTTGTGGGGGGCGGGTTCATGCTAAAGTACATATTCTGTGAAGTGAGAACATATTCTGGTTGGACCATGATTAACCCACTACGGAAGTTGCCATAGCAACATACATTGTGATAAACCTGTTCACCTTTCGTAGTACGGGTTAGTCATGAACCGTAGTACCTTAGTCACCTCACATGATCAAGTTACTCTCAAACTGAGTGTGATAAGCCAGTAATTGCACTTCATAGTACAGGCCCCAGATGTTAATAGTCATGATTGTGACTGGCTGTATCTTATAAATGGGTTTTAGCCGGATTGCCATGACATCAGATTTCCAAAATGAGGTTTTAGTTGAACGCTGAAAAAGCGTTTCTGATGTTGCTGTAACAGTGATCCAGTGTTTTATTTCCCCTGGTGGGGAAGTTTACAAATTGATGCAGTTTAGGCATATTTTTTTGGAGATTACAGTGATTTAAGTCTCCTACAACAATTACAGCAGCGTTTGGGTATTTATTTTTGTGCTCATTGATCATATCGTGTAGTTCCTTAGTGGAGGGGGGGATATACACAACACTCACAATGATGCACTGCAGTTCTCTGGGCAAATAAAATGACCTTAGCTTCAAGGTCAGATATTCTACATCAGAACAGGATTTAGAAGTGATCTTACAGTCAGCACACCACAATTGCTTGACGAGGGCGGCCGTTCCTCCTCCCCGAGTCATGCTGCTTTCCGCAGCGCTTGAGTCCGCTCTGAAGATCGTGTAGCCGTCTGGTGTTATTGCCGCATCGGGTGTCCTCTCCCCCAGCCAGGTTTCACTGAAACACAGTATGGAGCACTCCTGAATGTCCCTCTGCATGGAAATCCGAACATAAAATTTTGTTTTCCAGAGACTGAACGTTTGCAAACAGGATGACCGGGAGGGTTAGCCTAGATGTGTGAATCTAATGACTCGAACCAAACAGATGGATCATTGAAAATAAGTGGTTTTGGGTAATACCATCATTTTAATAGTAGCTACTCTACCCACCACTTATAATCTGGTTCGCATCAGAGAGGGTGATGACCGACTATTATGAGACCCTGGTTATGCTCTTCAACTGCAATAGTCCCTCTGTTTTCCAAAAGTTCATCAATGACGTGCTGCGGGATATGCTGGGCCATCGGGATATACATATCTTTATGTCATCTGGATCTACTCCAGGACTTCAGAAGAAGGTTGCTGGCCCCCCAACTATACTGTGAGTTTAAAAAACGTGCTTTCCACCTGCGCTCAGCCACATTCGTGGGGTTTGTGATAACTCCTAAGGGTGATAATTCCTAAGTGATAAAGGAAACTGTCTATATCATTTTCTGTTGTTTAGTATTCTTATTATGTTTTCCTAGAAGCTCAAGTTTTCTCCATGACAGCTTCAGCTATAAGTAGCACAGCCAGATACTTGCTGTTGCTTTTACCTCAGTGCAAGGAATTGATAACGCCAAAGGTTGAGAGGGAGAAAGAAAGCGCCATGTTGTAGCACCACAAGCGATTCATGCTAAGCACGATGGTGAATGGACAAAGCATTTCAGGTCAGACTGGGTTTAGAAAGGAAGTTAGTGACAGATTATAACAGCGGGAGTGTCCAAAGCAGAGGTGACGAAAGGGGGCAAAGATCCCCATCTTAGTACTCCAGCGGTTGGGGGTGTGGTACGGCCGTCTGCCCTAAAGAACCACTCCAGGAGTGCCATCTCTTATCTGTTGCAGATGTATCATATTATCACTTTGCCATTATTTTACAGAAAACATTTTAACTTAAAATACACTCTTTTTTTATGTTATTCCATCAGAGGCCAACGGACTGGTGCTGAAGCAATCTATGATAAGAGTGCTTTGTTTCGTAGAGGGTTGTATCAATGGTAATTCGCCATGTGGCACAGATGAAGCAGATGGACAGGTAGGCCACAGAAGCACTGGAATATTCCAGTAACTGAATAAAGCCAAGGGTTCAAAAGGTTCAAATGAGTACTGGCGCTTGCTGTAATATTTTAAATTGACATTTATTGTCATAACAGCCTTTCATAACCACACACAGTTGTCTCATGAAGCCTTTCTAGAGGAAACTGAGGCTATCTTTGTATTACTGCATCCAATAAAACCACATTATGAAAGAAATAGTGCACGAATTATGGATTAACACTAACACCACAAGCCAAAGAAGTCAAAAGAAATCTGATGTATAAAGCAGTCTCCCTGCAGTGGTTACGTAAATAATAGATGCCTTTTCAAAGGGTCACAGGCATAACAATGAAACTAAAAGTGTGAGGGAAATATTGAAAGGTACAAGGAAAGGTCAGCGTTTATGACTGGCACTGCCAACCACTGAGACCCATGACAAGTCAAATAGTGCTCAAAGGAAATCAAACACACCATGCAGCGTCTTAAAACCATCAGTTGACTTTTGCAAGGCAGCCCTGATTATAAGGATTTGTGTGCATTTGGCCATTGTGATTAAACGCAATAAATTTAATAAAAGAAAGCAATGGCATTACTGACATAACATTAAATTTATATATATATAAAAAAAACATCAGTCCCTAAACTATATTGTTCAGTAACAACATAAAATGATGCAGAATAATCTAGCTATTAAGTTAAAGAAATGAGGGGTGGGAGTAAAGGAAATTAGTACATGTAGCATAATATTTTCCAATAAAATTATATAATGGGCCAATACTTAGCTTTCTTCAAAGGCTGTAATGCAGCTGTAATCACTCCTCCTACTTGCAAGAAAGAGCAAGTAGTACAAATACATAGATTGAGTCACAACGCAATTGCATTCCAGCTTTGCAATTTCAGCCCTTTAATGTTGACTTATATTGCAACTGATCACATTTATATTGTTATATTTGTGCATGCAATTTGATTTAGTATTTTTGATTTCTCAGAGTGTTAGATTTTTTTTTGAGGTTGTGCGTATCTAACCTGACTACACTTGTCTATCAATAATAATAACAATAATAATACATTTTATTTATAAGCACATTTTACAACTCTCAAGGTCACCTTACAGAAGTTATCCAAAAATATAAATTAAAGAATAGATCAATTAAATTAAGAAGAGTTTATAATCTCAGATGTTCAGGGAAGGCATTCCACAATTGAGACCTTATGCGCACAGTTACTTTAAGTGCACTCTCTATGGATATAGCGAGCCAGCTGAATATCTTTAGGCATGATGGTGACTCTCTTGGTGTGGATGGCGCACAGGTTTGTGTCCTCGAATCGATTCACCAAGTAAGACTCGCTGGCTTCCTGCAGGGCGGCAGAGCTCTAGAATGGTCTTGAAATCCTGTGTAGCTTGTGGATCAGCAGCTGTGTTGATTTTTGATCACAGTACTCAGAGCCACTGTGCCGGGCCTGTAACGGTGAGATCTCTTCATGCCACCGGTTGCTGGAGTGCTCTTGCAAGCAGCCTTCATGGCCAGTTTCTTCCTGGGCGCCTTACCATTGATGGATTTGCGAACGGTCTGCTTTGTTCTTGCCATAGTAGCAAAGTGAGATGGTGTTTTTCTACAAGAAAAAGTAAAATATATAGATTACACAATACTATGTATTGATCTGATGAATATTTACATTAAATTATAAAACTTACCGAACAAAAACATGCCAGATGGGGCGCGCATCTCTCTCGCCTGCATTCTTATAACCTAGCAATTAGTATGTGTCATTCAGCAGCATATTAGCACAATCCTTGCCTTATTAGCTTGTTTGTCACGTACTGGCCCTGTCTGGGCTTAGAGAAGGAGGCACAGGTGTAGGGTCAGGAGCTGAGGGGGCCAGTGTGGACACCAGTGTAGGGTCAGGAACTGAGGCGACCGGTGTGGAAACCAGTGCAGGTTCAGGAGCACTGGCCTGAGTAGAACAGAATTGCACTTGAGTAAACTGGGTTGGGTTGACTTGAACGTCTGTGGAGATAGAGCCAAATCAAGCCATCCAGTGTTCCAGGAAGCTCAACCCGGGACAGCTCATCTTTCAGGTAGGGTGGCCAGATCCTTGTGGTACTTGGACCGAAGAAACGTGTCACTCCATGCACCATGGCCCATCAGGGTGCGGAATTCTATCATATATTCACGGACTGTGCAAGCCCCCTGCTGTATGAAGAACAACCAGGGGAGTGGTGACTCACTGGAGGAGCAGAATAGACGGTTTGGGACACTGGAGACGCCACAACTGTTATGGAGGCTGTCATCTGGGTTTTGCCGGGTCCCGCGCGTGCTGGAAATCCCGGATGAGCTGGTGGAAGACCTGTAGATGGAGGAAGAGCTGAAGAGTAGGCCGGAGGTGTCGAACGTCCTGCTTTTGACGCTGGGACAACAGAATGGTGTTTCATCGCTGCTATGGAAGTCGTCATCTTGGAATTCGCAGACCCTGTAGTTTAAATAGCCTTCCTGAGGTATTCATTTGCATCTTGTTCATTTTATAGTTTATAGTCACAGAAGTTTGTGTGGATTAAGAAAGTTTTTGGGGATTTAATTGTTGCCTATATTCTAGTATTTGTTAGCCGCACTCTCCATTTCTAAACTTCAGAATTCAGAATTTTTTTAAACCTCATTTATAAGAGTGCAGGAGAAAATGTACAGGTTTTAGGTTCAATCTACTAGATACCTTTTTTGTATGAAATAATGAAATGTATTCTGTTATTTTGTACAACAAGAGGAAAAGCAGAGGGTGTTGCTCAACATGAAATTATTTATTTCACATCAGTTGGTAATATCAATGCAGCAGCTGTGATTTAGAACCAAATGGTTTGATCAAAGTGACATGGCACTTATTGCTATTGAGGTAATAGCATTAATCTTTGGAGAAAATGTCTCCAGTGCAAGAGGCATGTTTTATTTCATCCGTGGGCGGACAAAAAAACGGACAAAAGGGAGGTTTATATTGTTTTTTGTTAAAAGGCTCAGCCCTGTTCCAGTCCCACCGGCGTATTACACAGCAGCAACGAGCACCACTGTGAAGTGTCTGCCAATTACACATGTTGGATAGCTTCAATATTATCGTTTTATTAGAGAGATGTAATTTGCAGCATGGATCTACAGTCAATGTAATAGCACCACTGCCTTCCAGGTTCCTCCTGTGTTGTGAAAAAGGCATATGTATAAATCACCCTTACTGCATTAGGCTGATTTTGACATGCGGGTATCCGTGAAGACTAAAGGTGGTGCCATTAGAAGAACAGCCTGCTAATATTCTTGCTTTTTTTGTAATGAACACAGTTGAGAAACAAGTCTGTATCAGCAACTTTTATATGAACTAACACTTGCCTAAGTGCATTTGGGGTGCAGAAGAGGAAGTCTCTTTTGTACCTCCTCAGGGAGTTCTGAAAGGGCGTGGGATTATGAATTCTGCAGGTACAAAATATTCTCAAAACTCTTTTCTCACCACCACACACTTCAACTTGTTGAAAGACAACCCACTCTCACACATTAGACATCCCCTGCAAAAGTAGAACTGTGACATTACTGGTGACTCATAGCTTCTGGAAGAGCACACAAAAAACCTGATGAAAATGAGTCCAAATATACAGGGAGGAGATAAACCGTCATAAATATGAATTAGTTTAGACACGAAACATGCTCCCTCTCTGAGTAAGGATATTGCATTTATTTGCCCACTTGTCGCAACATTATAAGTGACTGACAGGGTGTTGAGCTGCCCATATACAACTGACAGCCTCCCTCAAAAACGTGGCCCAAGTTGTCAGGGTGAAGCAAAAGTCGATATTGATTTCAAGGCGATGTGCGCTGTGTCAGACAGATGCTAATTTGTCAGCCCTCTGCTCCGTTTAGGTCGGGGGAAGGGCCACACTAAAAATAGTGCCAGGCAGATCAAGCTTCAAGTGCTCACTTGCTATTTTAGTGATTGGCACGAAGCCGGTAACAGAGCAGGGAGTCTTGATTGAACTCACCATAATCGATTGCCACGTTTTTCCTGAGGATTTGAGATGCCTGCGCAAGGAAGAGCAAAAAGAAGACAAAAATAATCATGAGTTTCAATTTAGGTTTAAATAATCTGCATCTACCAGGTGGCCTTGGGTGCTTATTTAAAGTGAAACCCATGCAGAAGCAGACATGAATACTTTTGGACATGCCACTTTTTGCATAATTGTACATAAAAGCTGAGAAATGTTTTTTTTCCTCAGTTATGTCTTTAGTACATCATTGTATTATGTTTTTGCATACACCTGTCATTTCCCATCTAAATATGACTTGCTGGTTG
>JBBJLR010000013.1:15173908-15184059 GCA_037577145.1 Brachypetersius gabonensis | reverse complement strand
ACAGCAGCTTCAACAGCCAGTACATCATTTAAATTCAATAATGATAGCTAGACTTATTATTTTTCATTTCAATTCATGGTCTTGTTTCTATTTGTAAAGTGCATATCTGCTATCTTGTATGAAATGTTTGGATAAATAATTTAAAAATAGTAGAATAATGACTATATATTTAAGGTGGCTTTGGATCATTTTGGGGGTGCTTCAGACCTTCGGCAGAATTCAAGTCATGTGTTCGATTCCCAAGACAGCTACGCATCTCTGAGGTACCCTGAGTAAGGTACCGTCCCCACACACTGCTCCCTGGGTGTTGTGTTCCTGGCTGCTTCGCTTGGTGAATGGGTTAAATGCAGAGGGTGAATTTTGTGTGCTGTGGTGTGTTCAGGTATAACAGAATGGTCACTTTCACTTCACTTCACTTTACTTTAAAAGTCTGGTCTTAGGACAAGCCTTATTAAGATCATGTCTTCATGATATTGCCCACCATCAGAGGCGCATCTTATCAGCAGGCAGGGCAGGCAGCTGCTTGGGGCCCCCAAGCCACTAAATGGCGAACAAGAGCTGACACTTTAAACTACGGTAGAGGGGGTGTCCCCAGTACATTTTTGCTTGGGGCCCCAACAGACCCTAGGATCGCCTCTGCCCACCATCTTCTACTTTTGTCTTTGAAAGATTGTAATAATAGTAACTCTCACAGTGGTACATTCAAATCAGTATATTTTACAACACTGATCAGCACATGGCACATCTGTCTCTGTCTGACTGACTACATCCCAAATAGAGATTAAATGTGTATTTAATGACTGTTTAAAGGAGACATGAGCAGTGTTGGGCACGTACCTTTAAAAAAGTAATTAGTTATAGTTACTAGTTGCTTCTCACAAAAAGTAACTGAGTTAGTAACTGAGTTACATCATTATAAAAGTAACTAATTACCAGGCAAAGTAACTATTGCGTTACTTAAAAAAATCTAATTTAATACAACTATAAAATAAATATAAAACATTGTACACTAATCTACACTATGTTAATGATGTTGTGGGACAACGTGAGAGACAACTATCAAATTCAACATTTCTGCCTTTCACCTCAGCGAGGGGAAAAGTAGTGCTTATACTTTTAGTTTGCAAAAGCTACCTTTGAACTTGTTGGACGTGCCATCGTTGGGATTCCTTGATGTTGGTGTGTGTGCGCCTGACCGCGCGTGTGATCGTGTGTGAACACCCGCACTACTTTGCCTCTGATTGGCAAACAATGGAAATTTACTCAATCTAAGCCAATCATCACGTTAACTGATCTGATCAAAAACACAGATTTCCATATGAAGACAAAACTCCCCAAGGCTGATGTTAGTTTCTTTTCTCTCTCATTTCCTTTCCTTTGATAAGTAAAATAAGAAAGCTATAAAATGGCATTGATTCACTTGTCTACCCCAAGCAGGACTGAGAACATCCGTAGAATCTGTTCATCTGTAAGTTCACCTGTCTGTCAAAATGAGATCCAATTCATCCTCAGAGTTATTGGATTTTATATACCAAGCATTTTATTAAAGGCAGAAGGATTAAATTGACCGGTGGCTTAATTGACTTGGTCATAAGTTGAGTTATTAAGCCCTCCTGCTGCTAACCCCCCCCCCTTCTGTGTGTATGTGTGTGGGTGGATTGAGATGTCTCTGTGGCCCACTCATCCGTTTCAAAAGAGGGCGGACAGCAATGCTTGTCCTTTGTTGAGGGAGATGCTATACCGCCTGTGTGTGGTAGTGTAATTCTCCAGAGTCTACCGCACAAAGGTGACATTTGCCAAACAACATATCCAACACACTGCTGCTGTCAGTAAAAGCCATAAAAACAAGAAAATTACACCACATTTGAAAAACAGAGGGTAGTGTTACAATCAAAGCGCCAAAGGTCCCTGGCATTTCAATTTGAGAACGCTGCTGTTCACCAGTGGTGGCTCCTGGTCAATATGGTCAAACCACTCTTCATCCCCGCTGGACACCGCAAAACAAACTCAGTACCTTGCCGTGCACCCTGGGCAGCTTCATTTTCTTGCCCTAAGTACTTCACCTCCATGTTCTGCTATTGCTGCCTCACATTTTGATGTATCTGCTCTCTCCTGCTCTTCCCTCAATCTCCTCATAGTTAGTGTTAAATCACTACAGAATATGAAAAGTATTTTATTATGCATCTCGTTCAAACACATAATAGTAATGTGTATTTCAACACTATATTATTAACAATATCTCTAAATACCAATCACGTGTTGCACGGGTGGGACTTATTTACAATTGAGTCCACTGAAACCTGAGAAGATTTACATTGAAATGAAAGTGGACATGTTTCACTGAAATTCTGTTTTACACCAATAATAAAGTGATAGTTATTGTTACGGGTCGCTAACTGTTGAGCTGCCTGAGGTGACCCTAGCTGTCCTTCTAATGGGCCTAAGAGGTCTAACGACCCTGGGCTACATGCTACAGGACCTGGGGCTGGGGGTTAAGCTGGGGAGCAGATGTGGGAGGCAGAAGCTGTCTGGGTGCTGGGACGGATGGCTAGCGCCGCCTCAGTGCAGACTCAGTTCTCTGGTCCTCGGTTCTCGTCAGCACTTGGGAGCTCACTTTCGTCGGTGCTCGGGCCCTCAGCCTCGGACGCTTGCTGCCCCACTCGAGGGCTTGCTTTCTGAGTCGAGCTGGGCACAAGCCAGAATGGTGGAGCACCGGTGGAAGCCTCAGACTTCCCGGGCCACTGGCAATGGTTTCCTTTGTCTCTGGACTGCAGATCTCCCGCCTTGCCAACCGGCGAGCCAAAGCAAGAGCTCCCCCGCAGCCGAGCGCAGGACGAAGGGGTCCACAATGCGCTCCGGCTCTATGAACGGGGATCTGTCGATCCATCCGTCCCACCAGAAGCCCAGGTCTGCTTCTAAACCTAATAACCAAAATAAAAGCCCCAACTAAAACAGAATTCACTGAACAAGGGTGGTTTCTAGCGGGTACCCATCGTCACTGACCCCAGACCTGACAGTTTTTTGTATTATTTTTCTTGGTGAAACATGGTTTCAACTGTAGTCTTATAGAAACCGCCACTCCTGTACACTTCTGGTTATCCGTAGACAACAGGAATATCCTTAATTAAAAGGAAAATCAGGCCAATCAGTGATTCCTTAAAAGAGAAAATAACTCTTACTAAGCAAATTACTTCAAAATTATATTCTTGCTAAACAAATATTACAAACATTACAAACAGAAATTAGATCTGCGCAGTGTGCAATGTTTGAAAGTCAGAAGTAAGAGACATTCTTAAAACAATGCTTAAAGAAAGATCAAACAGCCAAATGTTCATTTTTTGGCTCTAGTTTTAACAACTGAATAACATTCAGGTATTGAAGCTGAGCTCAACCTCATCCAGTTATATAGCCCCGCAGAGCTGTAAGACAAACAGAGGAAACAGTCAAGCTAATTAGTTTAGATTAGTCCTGTATGGCATACATGGATTTAAATCTATACAAATTTAGTGTAAAACAGTGAAGTACTCGCCAAGTTGTCAATACTGAAGGAGATCCATGTTCAAGTTACTTTGCCTGGAACTGAATTAGTTTACAATGCAAAGTCATTTCTGTATCATTGCTGCTATGTAGGTAAGCCAACATTGTTTAAAGGGATGTATAAACATGAAAAATGCTACAAATTAAAACCTAAACTATTCTCATATTACCAAATGTTACCTAATCATTAAAGCACTGATATTTAAATGTATGAGGAACGTGACTGCCTTAATGAAACTGACTAGCTTGTGGAAATAAGGCCCAAAAAATCTAATCATATTAAATAAGATTATTTAAAGATTCAAATTACACAGTTACACAAATTAGCACAATTAAATCAGAGAAGGTTGATTATACTGAGCTTCATTCTGTCAGCACACTTCCTCTATCTCTGCTAAGGAGATCATGTTTCATGATGCTAATAGGTTCTCAAATGTGACAACAAAGCCGAAAGCCACAGACGCTGCATGTACTTTCGTCCAAATAAGATTACGAAAATAAAAATAGGCCATTGTTATCAAGCAGAGGTGCTAACTAGCTTTGGCTGTTTTGCTATTGGGGTTGTATTGAGCTACATTTTGAAGTCCTACCAACAGGGCCTTTTCAAATTTGCAAGCTGCATTTGCATGTACTGTTAGTGTAAGCACACTGAACAGATGGAGCTCCAACATTTACCTGAAAATTTAGCTTAGCACATTTGTTCTAATTTTAAATTCACAGAAAAGTGTTGGGACTACTGGAAAGTTTTAGAGTGAAAGATATTGTTCTGGCGTATTTTCATGCCATGGTGCATTTTAAAATGTGCTTGATTATGATTATAAATAGAAGATATTACTGGGAGAAAAGCTACCCTTACTGTGATTTACGTCAGGTAGAGGGTGGTGTCTCTGTGTGTAGGAAGCTCTGTGTGAGTGGGTGGGGGGTTGTGGGTGGGAAAGCAGTGCCTCATCAAATATTCATGCCATCTGAATATTTGTCACTATCTGCAATGCACCTCAGGGTATCTATTACTCCCATTCTATACCTCACCAAACGAAAGCCATGTAGGCTCCAAGGATCCACATAATACTGGTGAATTATAGCAGCAAACAAGCATTACTTTCACCAGAAAATTTGAGCACAGAATCCTCACGCCTTCACTTCCGACAAGATTTAAGCTGCTATGTGCAAAGAGGAGCCGGTCCTGTCAGCTTCCTCTTCATGGAATGGAAAGTAATGAAAACTGAAGGTGTACTGCCAGAACAAAATGCTGTTGTTGTCAATAGTACTGCTGATGGGTTACAAAATAGTAGACATAATTGGCAGTCTACCGTCTAGGATTGTGAAGAGACGCTCCAATTACTAAAAGGAATCAGACAGTTCTCAGAAACAAAACACTCCTCTCCCTGAGTGAATTACTAAAGGACAGCCAGGTTTATTCGTTTTTTATGAAAGCAGGTGGGATATAATTACTGACAGAGGTGCTCTGCATTCAGAGAGCAGCACGCTGTTCCATTTCCTTTGATTTAGAGTGAGCTCTAGTGGCAGTGCCATGAAACATCAGCTCATTCGTCACAACATCCAATAATGAGAGTCTTGCTCTGGCCATGGTGTCAATGGCTTTTCACACAAGCAGATTAGATGCTGCTCAGCTATAACAAGTTTTCATGTTGCAATTGCACTCTTTATGTCAGATTGATCAAAATTATTAGTGTTAAAAATTTCAAAAATAGACATTTACAAACACTTCCACTGGCTTTTTGGAGGTAATATGAAGTCTTTGAATATTACAAAAAAGAAGAAGAACTGTTATGGAAGGGAGTTGGGGCCAAATCACACAAATCATTACTCTCAGAAAATCTGAGAGTAAACGAGGCAATTTAAGTCACTGGACTTCAAATATCTTTATTCAGCTTCTCAACTAAAAATTTCAACCCTATACTTTTAGCTGACCATTCAACCATGTACAAAAGGTTAGGATGGGACCCAAATCTGGCACTTCTGGCACTGGAGCCATCACCCACAGTAGATGCTTAAATATTTTAGCATTGTCCCAAATTAATGTATCAGGTAATTTTAAATAAAACACTGCAAAGCCTTTGACTAAAGAGGTATTAAATCCTAATTTCTTACCACACCAAGGTTAATTATTATTTAATGATCTCTTTATTAAAGAAGACATCAGCATAATATAAAAAAAACCCATAAAACTAGTTTTTTTGTTTCTGGTTGTTGCAGTGGATGGAAGTATTTTTCTCATCAACATTCAGCTAGAGGCAGAAAACACTCAAAACACTAAGAAAACTGACAAACTGTTCCAAAGCAGAACACATTATTCATGTCTTATGCCTGACAAACTTAAATAAAGAGCATTTCCCAGTAGTTCGTCATTCAGTGCAAGGACTAAAAACTGTCATGAGGGTACTTCATGATCACTTCCTTACTACTGCACATTTTGTAACTGGGTTTCCAGTGGCTAGTTAAGCCACTGGAAACACACAGCTGACCACCTTGTTCATAAGATGGGAGACTGACATTCCATTTAAAAGATATTTACGGTCATTGGACATTTTCTTTCCATATAAATTAAATTTCTTTCAAAATAAATTAATGCCACAGCACTGCAGTAAGTCTCTTGTATGAGAAAGCCACCAATAGCTGCAATAACGTTTTTTCCCTAACATTCTGCTTTGCACGGAAGCAGCCACCATACAGATATAAAATATTAACCCCATGGTGAAACTAAAATCGGCTGTAAAGAATTACCAACTGTTATTCAGACGTCACTGTTTCCGAGCAACGTGTCAGCTTCTGTTTACACACAAGCGTTCCCTGTAATGTCACGGGTTTTGGACCAGGAGTTACGCAGGTAAATTGCCATTTTGATTCCGGCTCACATTTGCATTGAAGCCCTTACCAAAAGTGTGAAGGGGGCTATTTGGTAACTGTGACTTGATTGCAACAATCATAATAAGCATTACAGCAGTTTGTTACAGGGAAAATAATAACTTTACTGTGACCTCTTTTGTGCTGCATTGCTTGTTCATTGGTTTGGCTTTTGCAAACACTTTTTGTTTGTGCCTTGCACTCTATTTCACACTAAAGCTGTCATTCTACTCAGACATGCAGCACATTTTCAGACATGCAGCACATAAATTTTTCAGTTTAACTAAATGACACTGAAATGCCCCACAGGTTCCAGCTATTAACTGGGTAAGTTTGAGGTACAACCTCCAAAGTACTGTGTAATTATCATGGGTAAAAAAAAAGTACCAATACCAAGATAGTCTAACTAAATTGCACTAAAAACCTCAAAAGGTTCAAGCAGACAAGGGGTGTAGAAAAATATCCATAATTCGATTATTATATAGAATGACAAGGCGGTTGATAGAAAAACACCCATAATAAATTTTAGTGTATATTAAAACACGTTAGCTGGAAGGTAAATTTACAAACTTTAGAACATAAGAAAAACATAAGAATTTCATTCAATCGTATCATGTGTATGTTGATGGATGACAACAAAACCCAACTTGACGTGAACTTGACTGCTAACTAGAAAACAACAACAATCTCATTTGGATTTCCTTTGACGGGTTTTATGAAATAAAACTCTGACATTGGTGCTGTCAGAGGTGACAGTTGCACAGGTGAAGTATTAATGCAGTAGAATATTTGTTAATTAGATATGTTACCAGTGCATCTGTTCCATGCCTAAACTCCTAATAAAGAGTCCTCGTTTCCCTGAACCGAACTTGTCTGACTGAGTCATCAAAACAAGCCTCTGCTTATTAAGACACGTCAAATCTATCGCTCATCTTTTACGTGGAGATTTACACCTTAAGCCGTACCTGATCAGAGAGCAGGCAGGATAATTTTATGAGATTCAATCAGCCACAAGGAATTTGAACTGTGTTGCATACACATTTTATTAGCTCATCTTTTCTGGCAAGCAGTTTATGCTTCAAAATTTAGTGTCGATGGTTCGTTTATTTAAGAGGTCTCTGAATCACAGCGTGGGACTGCAGAATTAGGTTACAGGTATATTTCCGAAATTCAGCCTTGGTGCAGAATTACAGGCACTTAGAGCCAGTACCACTAGGAGATTTCCCTAGGACGCGCCATTTCTGTGTCTGTAGCTTTAAATGATGATTTAAACGATAATAAGGAGAAGAGAAGCGGGGCGAAGAGGAGATACACGGAGCAAGGTGGAGGGAGGGGCCAGCTTGTGGCCATGGTACCATGCATTAACGTTTACAGTGTATAGCAATGGCTGCTGCGGTCATCTAGCTCGTAAAAGACAGTTGTATTCGTCTGTAGAAAGATTCAGGACATTTCCTTGATAGCCCCGTTGCTGTAAGACTCCTCAAATGTTATCCAGTGTCATCTGATCATCCTGGTCTTGAATCACATAAAGTGTCATGGGGTCTTTAAATACAACTCAGGCAGGAACCAATGACAACTCATAATACAAGTCCCACATGGTGGCCTCTAGCGGCCACTGACCGGGACTTTCCACCATGAGAACAGAACACATTATTTAGATATATTAGTCACAAAAATAGCATGTTTAATGAAAATGTATATATTATGTTAATATATACATTTAAACGTAAATCTCTATGTAGCTACAATTTTACATTAATACTTTGGGGGGTGGGGGAGGTAATATATTCAAAATGCTCATTTTTATTATATAAATAGCAATATAATTTACCATTATACTTTCTTTAACACTGATGATTTGAAGCCTTTATTAGCTAAATTAGCCCAGTACTTCACAGAGCCCTTCATTATTGGTCAGACTGTGAGATGTCACATATTGTAATGTTGGAACTACTATCCATGACTGTAGACCTTCAAAAAGTGCTCCAATTATGATTTGTGTTTGGGTGCAGAAGGACCTTGCACATTTTAAATTTGCTCTAGGCAGCTTGTACCTGTTCTTTATTAGAGCAATACAACACTAGTAAATGATTTAAGTTTTCTTATTAAGGACACATGGCCTGGAATCAGATTCATTTCCAAACAAGGATCATGTGAAGACATGGTTCAGATCTGATTTAGAGATCATATTTGAGTGTTCACACAGCATTGAGAATGAAAAACATCAGGTCTGTGTCACATACAGGAACATCACACTTCAACCAGGTAATATAAACATAACCAAAGATTTTCCATTTTTGGACTTCCAGCCCAGCATTACTTCATGGATGTGAATTATGGGCATGGATGAAGTGATCTCGATAGCTAACACAGACATGACCCTTCTGTGTTGTCACCCTACCGGTCAGCTCTGAGCTGAATGTGCCTGGGGCATGCCAAGACGGCTGGATCCCCAGGGGATTGAGGTGAGCGAACTGACCTCAAAGCCGACCTGACTTCACTGCTACAGTCAGAGTGTGAGTCTTCATCCATCAACTGGTCACTCAGCATCATCTTCATCCATCAGTCTGTCATGGGTTACCAGCACGTTCTTACTCACAATGTCGGCCAAAGCCAGTCAGAGCTTCCATCACGGGGAGACAAACCACAGAAGCCCCGTCGGACTCGTCCATCACAGCATTACTATGAAAGCATAGGCATGTCATCACTTTCCTTCCATTGCCAGTGACCTCAGATAGTAGTGGAGGGACATATAATTGGCCCATCAACAGGCTGTTAGTACAAAGTGCTCCAAAAGAGCCTGTAAATGGTATTCAAGAAGAAAAAAAATCCTTGTGATTCAAAAAATGATTTCCAATTACCCTGAATATCATGTAAAGTCAAGAAGATCAATAAAACAATTATTTAATACTAGTCTTACGATCAGCTGGCCTTATACTCAAGAAGGGCTCACACATGATTGAATTTCCAAAGAGAAATGAGATTTGAGCATCATTTAAATCTGAAGCCATAAACAGTTCCACAAGGGTGGAAATTTGGTCTGATAAGTGGGAGGGCCCATCATAAGGAGGCCCTAGCCTAAGAACAGAAATGTAAACAAAAAAGCAGATGAACAGAATACCATACAATTAAAGCTATCGTATAGCCATGATATCTAAGGTTTTATATGTCAATATTACAACATAAAACCAAACAATATTAACACAAATAATAATGCTGTGAATTTTCTATGACATTTTCAGCATAGTATTTCGTTCAAAATTATTACAACAATAGCAGGTTTTGTCTTTCCATCTTATACATCACATCAGGTTCACATGCAGACTTTTATACTTCTTGGCTTTCTTTATTTCGCAAGGTACAAAACAAAGAGAGGCTCAATGGTCCAAAAACACAAACAAGGATATATGTGAACTAAACCTAAACCCAGGAGTAGCATGAGGGAGAGCCAACAAAGGAGTGAATGCACAGCTCTCTATTTATACATCTATGGAAACCCAAAACACCTGAACATAATGATTTTCAATCCCTGGCCAGCCGTGAGTCTTTGGCCAGGGGCAACACCCAGTGCATAATATATGTAAACAGTCCATTGGCGGCCTCTAGTGGTGTCACAGCACCAAAAAAAAAAAACAACATATGATTTATTCATTGATTAATTAAAAATACATGAGAATATTTGCAAATATCTGACAGTACATTAGCAATGAAGTAAAACCTCTACCCTACAAAAAAAGAAGTGTGGTATT
>JBBJLR010000013.1:15153682-15173808 GCA_037577145.1 Brachypetersius gabonensis | reverse complement strand
AGAATATTTGCAAATATCTGACAGTACATTAGCAATGAAGTAAAACCTCTACCCTACAAAAAAAGAAGTGTGGTATTTTAAGTAAACTCTAAGTGCTTAACCGGAGACACTGTAGGTGCTAAAGCCCATCCCAATGGTCAAAAGGTGAAGAAACATTGTGGCTGTGAAAGGAAATCAGAGTTCCAGGTGAGTAACCACACAGAACATGCAAACTCTTCATAAAATGAACTCTCAGTCTCAAATTGAACCCAGAACCTTCTTGCTGTGAGGAGACCACTGCACCACTATTAGAAGATCAGCTAAATCATTCTTAATGGACAGCAACCTTTGAAGTAAAAGACCATTTTTACAGTAAGTAATCCATGCATTAGTGACAAAACTCTATTCTTGAGGTAAATGAAGGGTCTACACTATATCTGAACACACAATAATCACATGTAAACAGCGAAGTTAGCTCTTAGCTTTCTGCTCTGCCAGCGACTGTAATAGACTGAGTGCGTACATCTTGTTTCGGGGCCCCTTGCTCTCAGGACTATGAATCTATATTAAATGAAACAGCTCTGCCTCAACTTTCTGTCTGTCTTTGATTAAAAATTAGCTACTACAACAGCTGTATGTCATTTGGCTCAACCCCTATGTCTTTAAGACCATGCATAGCATTAGGCAGCTAAAGGATTGTTTAGGGCCTTCTAGTCACTGGGCACCTTGAAGGCATGTTGCTGTACACGAACATGAGGTATGTTTAGTGTTTTAATGTATTATTTAAATTTTGATATCAGCAAGAACTGCAACATGAGAAACAAGGAGTAGATGGAGCAAAGTATATGTGCCCCTTAGGCTGGTTGTAGTGATTGTTGATTTAATATTTTGTCTTCTGGTCATGCAATGTATCATGTAATAGTTTTTAAAAAGTAATTCTGTTTGTGCATTTCAGAGCTCGGCAGACGGTCGTGGCTGTCCGCTGTTTTTAGATTAATTTAGATTAATTTAGATTGTTTTTAGAGTCCCTGGTTAAATTTTTTTTTCTTACTCAAACTAAAGCACTTCTAAGCTTACATCAGGGTTGCATTGGTGAATGTAAGAGTGCAGTCAATGTGATGTTTGTGTGAATCATTATATGAATTCTTTTGTTTCTTATTGATTGATTGTGTGGGAATTTGAGCATAAGGTGTGTTATAATAGAGTTTTGTAATAGGGTTTTGTTGGTTGTAGATTCATCGTCCACTCACTCACGTGAATTCGTAATGTTTGTTCCGTGCAGCTGCTCCATATGAACCAATCTCATGAGGAGACTTGTTGTCAATCACACAAACTAGCACACACTTACACTCACACAGGTTGGAAAGTCTCATGAGTAATTAGAATGCAAATCCGACGCCTCTTCATTCTTACAGAGAGACTGCTAGGGGGGGAGGCTGATATTATGGATCTCATGATAAAAGTTAAGGGAAAGTTCATTAAAGGGTTTATGAGGATTCATTGAGACCAAAGATCACATACCTCTGTTCTGATCTGCTCTTTTACAGGTCATTTTACTTTATACTCTGAAAAATAAAGGTGACTACATGGTTCTTGGCTTGGAAAGATTCTTACTGAAATAGAACCATAACATTATGTGGAGTTCTTTAAAACACCTATTGAAAGGTTCTTCATTTAAAATAACTATTTTTGTGATGAGATGTTAATGTGAAAAACCTTTTAAAAACTAGACATAATATCAAGCTTCTTTGAGGAGCCCTTAGAGTGCATTTATATTTGTAGTATAACTCGCTTTGTCTAAAGTGGAAAATTATATGTTGCTGAATTTAAAATAAAAGTTGGCACTTGGCATCCACACTAAAAACTATTTAATGGTGAACCAAAAAATGGAAGCAAAAGTGGTACAGGCACGAATGAACATCTAGACATATGTGAAGCAATTCTAATAATTATACCCACTGAACTTCATATTTTAGAATTACATGCCTTAAGAAGCTGTGTACTATGGTTTGTGTATGCAGTATGTTTGTACTTTCAATATAATGGCTTTGAATATGCCTCATCCTTTTAAAACTGAAATGATTCATTTTATAATTACTGATTCAGAGCTTATGAAAAGATTACAAAGACATCCTTGTCATCAGAGTTAGTTTGAGAAAATTCGCTGCAGGCAGTCTCTGGACCACACCAGTATTTGCATGGCAGCATTCTCGTTTGGAGTAACGAAACACATTAACAGAGAAATCGCCCCTGAACTGACGACGAGAACCATGGCTTTAGGCACTCAAGTGTTTCGTCCCTGACATTGCTCTTGGCACCTTCCTTTTATGGGCACAGATCAAGAGTCTTTTTCGTAAAAAACACTTGAGGCGGAAGTAGAACAGAAAATAAAATCCCTAGGTGAAGCCCATGTTGGCACCCAAGAGGAACATCTTTTGAGTGAGATGAGGAAATATAAAAATGACACTGAATGAATTAAGAGACCAAAAAAACACAATTTTACTTAGAGATTATGTCTGGACAACTTTGAACATGGTAATAAGTCAAGCAAATAATTAGCAAACCAACTTAAACTGAATAAAGAAAAGGTAGCAATCACCTCAGTTACAGACCCAAATAGGAAAACAAATTATGTCCCAGAAGAAATCAATAAAATATTTAAGGATTTCTATGAAAAACTGTACTCACATAGATAATGGAAGAATTCCAGAAAAAAACAGACCTACCAAACCTAAAAAATTAACACATAATTACCTTCACACAGCCTTACAAAGTATGCCCAGTATGAGCATCTTAAAAGAGGTACCAGGCAATGATGTCCACTTTCTCCTTCACTATTTGCTATATTTATCGAGCCATTGGCAGCAGCAATCCGGGAAAGTAATAATATTAAAGGTATTCAAACAACAAACTTGACGCAGAAAGTTAGCCTTTACGCAGACGACGTATTCCTTTTCGTTTCAAACATACAGGGCTCTCTTTTAGAGATTATAAAGACAAGTTCTCGTCGATCTCAGATTACATTATTAATTGGAACAAATCCACTGTCCTCCCTCTATCTTGCGACTTCCAGTTCAACCCAATTCAGTCTGGGAATATCAGGTATTTGGGAATCAACATATTGGCCAAGCTGTCAGACATGATACAGTTAAATCATACTCCCCTACTCAAAAGGATAAAAGATGAGTAATCTACCCATATCACTCCTATAATAGCTACAATTAAAATGATGATATTGCCAAAAAAATTACATTTTCTCTATGGTTTCAAGTAAACCTCATGTGGCTTGGTTCAAGTAACTAGACTGTATAATTACTAAATCCAAGCCACAACGAATAAGTTAAAAAACTTTCCAAAAGCCCAAAAGTCATGGTGGTCTGGAGCTTCCAAACTTCTATATTTCTAAACTGGACTACACAAAATCAATCAAATATTACGCAACAATATTAAAATTCATGATCTGCCATTTATCAGTAACACACTTAAACAACACTGCTGTTTTAAGAGCATCAATATCAGCACTTCACTGTTAGCCTGGTGGGAAAAACTAACGACACACATAGGGCTTCCCATTCCTGTCTCCCTGTCACTTTGCTTACTTGAGGATCTCACCAGCATTACAATAGAAGCTAACCAATCTTGCATTGAACATTTGAACAGGAAGTCAAAAGATAACATAAACATAACTCAGTTTAAAAACCTACATTTAGACCATGTTTCTGTGGAGAGGATATCTGTTCATAAGAAAAATAAATGTCAGAATTTGAATAGAACTGGTCCCCAATTTTATCATGTAATATTGAGAGGGGGGTGGGGCTTCTTCACACACACACGCATGCACAAATGGGCTACCAGTGGTTAGCGGTTATGGCTATTATCATCATCATTAGTAGTAGTTTTATTGATATTATTGTCAGGATTATTTATTTATTCATTTCATTTCTGAATATACATGGCTGTGTATTATGAGATTATTTAAATTAATTTATTATTATATTTCTTTATTATTATTTTGTTACTAATCGGTACAACCTCGGCATCAGGATTACGTCTCTATCTCTATCTTATCAGTTTTGTCTTGTCTTAGTCTGTTCGCAGACCTGCATAATTCTTGCACATTGGTAAATCTCTGTAGTGGGTACGTACTATGTTGTTGTTGTTGTTGTTGTTGTTGTTGTTGTTGTATTATTATTATTATTACTGTTATCATTATTATTATTCATATTTATATTATTATTAATATCTACCTATTGTGTGGTTTTGCATGACTTTATTTAGTTTTTTCTTGTTTCTTTTCTTTCTTTCTTTTCTTTTTCTTATCCCTTTTCTTTTTTCATACCCCCCTCCCCCTATTGTGCATGTGTATTCTAACTGGTGTGTGCTTTGTAATTTGAAACTAAAATTAAAGTTGTCCTCCGAAGAGGGGGGGTGGTGGCGGGCAAAAAAAGATAAAGTAACATCCATATAGCCACTGCAAACGACATTAGTCTTCCTAAGAAGCATTTATCAGGTAACCATCTCCCAGGAGAGCAGGTTCAAAGGAATAGGTTATGCCAAAATTAATAAATAAATAGAAATAGAAGGTAAATGTAAGCAAAAATGCTAATTTGAGTGTTTGAAGTGCATGTCTGTGTGCATGCGGGGGTGGGTGAATGAGTTTGCACATGAGACAGTTATAAGTCTCCAAGCCAGAATTCTCATGCTTTAGTAGGCCCTCATTAGACACTAATGCATTACATTATGTTAACACACCAAAGAGTCTGGCCCAAATGAAAGAGTAAATGCACAATGCTCAATTATGATGTGCAGGACACCTCACGCTCTCGCTTGCTGTCTTCTGATCAAAGATGGCTCCCTGGTTATTGAAAAATCTTTGGTTATTCAAAAATGCATTGGAAATTTAAAGGTTTAAGGAACAATACCCATGGCAGGCTTTTGTAAAATCTCAAGAATTGAAAGGTCATACTTAGTGTGGGTTCACTTTCCTGAAGAGCAACATGCAAAGATCAGATTGTATCATTCCAACACTGGAGTAGATCTGGTTCTTGAGGAGTTTATCCATTCATCTTCATTATATACGGGAGTAAAAGCAACAGTGCAACAAGGCAGAGCGCATTCGCATTTAAAAAATTGATTTCCTCAAAATGTAAATCAAGATGGAAAGCATTGGTGAAGAGTCAGTCAATGCATTTTCCAACTGACGCCAAATCCCTAGAAAATCAGTGATGCAAATTCATGTTGTACCAAACTTTTGCTTATTGAATCTTAGCTTTATGCGGTACAAACCATTTCTTGAAAGGGACACATTAGGTATTTTGGAAGCAAAAAACTGCTTTGCGGAATTCTCATGGCAATTGAAGGGAACCCACATCACTGCTCCAAATTTCATATATAAAAACACCCTGAATAAGAAATGTACTAGACAATAAGTAGGTAAACAGCTTTCAGCTCTCCCTCTCCTGCCTCCCTTAGGCCTTCTACTTACCAGTAAATGTCCTGCGAAGAGCACATTTACTCAAAGCGTTTCCTCCAGATTATACAACATCATCTTCTGTAACTATTTTTGAAATGCCCTCTCTGACGCCACACCATGATTGTCAAGAATACTCTTGATATTTTTCAGAAAAAAATGGCAGATCAGTGGCCTTTTGGCTCTATGTGGCAAAAGCCCTAAATGGAGATGTCTGTTGAGCACAGGAGCTGCACATCTTCTAATGTCAGCCTCTAGCCTTCTGTAGAAATTAATTACGCCAGTAGTGAGGGAGCCAGAGTGAGAGAGAGAGAGGGGTTGTCTCTGATGTCTAAGACACTAGAAATGAATTGTCCTTTTACACCCATTCTAGAGCCACTGGTGATGACCTTAAGCAAAGCCAAGAGGGGCCTCATGTCTACTTTTGTATTCTGCCGCCGTGCAAGCCATCCATCAGATTTTAAGGTCAATGTCGATTCCTAGTCATTCTATTAAAAGAACCAGACACATGGGCAAACACACGTACACGCACACACAAGCTTACAGATCTGGTACCGCAAACCAATCTGTTGTAGCCTTTTTTTTTTCTACAAACACACAATGCCTGTTACTCAGACCCCATTGAGTTGCAAAACGATACCTTCCGCAAAAATGTATCATTCAGTTGTGAGTCCGTCAAGCCTTTTATTTCAGTTTGGAGAATGTACAGGTTTTACATGTGCCTAATGCATGAACAAAAGGCAGACATTAACTGGTCTTTGAAGGACAAGTTTGTCCCTTTTCAGTGTCTGATTACCACCCTGGATTGTTATCTGGTTGGAGGTTTGCACGTAGCAGGCACTGAGGTGTCAGCTGGCACTGGTGGTGCAGTACGTGAGCTCAGAGAAATCTCTACCTGTAGGGTGTGGGCTGCGCACACACTTTGTGATGCGCAGGAGAGTGATACATAAAACGAGGGGGAACTCTCTCAGAACAGACTACAAATGAAAACAGAATGAGGGATCCTAATGGGGGTAAGCCTGTGGAAAACTAAAAACAGGGCGTTCTACGGCTGCCTGTGGCACTGCAACATGGTTTCACATGTCTGTTCTAAGACAGCTCTCAGAAAATATGCTGTCCAGAGTCATTTAGAGAAAACAAAGTTCACTGCCTCCTGCCCTACCTGGACAATCTGACAGACATGGCTAGCCATTTTGACTCTTTGAAGTCAAGATTTGGCCTGTACCTTTATTTTTCATTGCCTGTTAGCTACAATAGCCTTGTAGCTTCATTGCAAAACTATATGTCAGACACTGAATAACTCTTAGCTGCATTAAAAAAAAATGTGTGACATGATGTAATAATAATCCTCCTACCCTACAAGACATAATAAGAATGTAGATGAAAATCATGAGAAAGTTTCGTGTGAAGTGGGAATATAAATTTGCTACAGCAGCAACAAACGGATTGTGAACAGAACAGTACAGCACAAAGTACCAGTTGATAGTGAGCTTGTCAATATTGTCTGAAGGTTGACAAGGCTGACATGAGCCCATGGACGTTAGCTCCTTTTAGGCTTGATAAGTCTCCCCAAAGCTCGTAAATATGTGCTGCAAATGTGGAGAGCCCATTACATACAATTAAAATAAAATTCTTTCATGGGGGTATATTATCTAGACTAAATGAAATCAAATGGTCTACCTTAGCTTGTTTTGCTTTTATTATCCGTTGTACTCCAGTTATAAACAGTTAAGAGAAATCTGAGGGTGAGGTTTAGTAGTGGTGCATCTTTTTTTGTGGAAAATTAGTATCAAAGGTTAATTAAAGCCCATAGATTTGTATCTATTATGAGACCACATCTGACTCCTTGAAATGACTTTTAACAGCACATTAGTATTCATTTGAGAAGTGTCTAAAGAAGAGACAGTGATGTTCCTTAGGCTATCTTAGGCTGTTGGTGTGGGAGGATGATTTAAACTACATCACATTTTTTTCAAGGTTGCTCTTGTTGCTCTGACAAAACAATTACTTCCCAACAGCTATGATCAAGCTCAACCAAATCATATTAGCTGCAGTGATTTTGGCATGAGTGAGAGAATGAGTCATGCTCAGAATGAAGGACTCTGAGCTGAGATTAAGCCATGGATTCTAATGAGTCTAATGAAGTGAGCGTGTGTGCATTATTATGAAGTGTGCAGCGCTGTTTGAAGTAGCCATTAGATGGGGATAGTCCTGCCAATGGCTGCTAACTGAGTAGGGAGATTGGAGGCTGCCTGTGTGTGTGTGTGTGTGTGTGTGTGTGTGTGTGCGAGTGGACGTGTGTGTGTTTGAGATAACGGATGACTCAAAGGCCAAGCCCCCCTGTTGTCTGTGTGGGTGATGGATGGCCATTACATCTACAGCCTGTTCGCTTCAACGCCACACAGACACACACAAACATACATGTTCAGTTAAGAGAGAAAGTTTCCTCATTATCCTCACAGTCTCTGGAGAAGTTTTATTTGTTTGTTTGTTTGTTTATTTTTCTAGTTAATTTTTTTTTTTTTTACAGCAAACATGTTCTCTTTCCCCTCTGCAAAGCATCACCAATGTATTCTGATGGTGAGGGTTCAGACACAATTTAAATGCAAATGCCATTTCCATTTAAAACGACAAAAGTTAAAGGTGACACAGGGAGGAAATGCTCTGCGCAATTTGGGCTGAAAGTAAATCTCTCACAGATTATGGCTTCAGCAGTCCTGTCTCAATGTGTAATAGGTTTCAGTAGTAATATTCAGAACGGTCACTTCACTCCTGTTTCATGCATAACACAGTTTCTCTTTTGTACCGACACAATCAAAAGAATAAATCTTGAGCTGTATGCTTAGACTCACACCAAATCAGAAGCACGCCACTGCTGTACGCTGTGAAAATACGTCACGGTTTTCAGCCTTTTAAACTTCTGTGAGGCTTTGATCTGCAGTAGGCTCAGAAATATTTGTTCATCCAATAGAGTTACAAGATTCTAAGAATAAACCTTGACAAATCTGCCCACTTTTGCTCTAAGTCATGCTGATGTTTTTCAAACAGGCAACTGAAAGTAGCCCATAAAGGCTCAGTGCTTTACTATTAAAATAATTGAATTTATAAAAAGATATAAATATAATCCTCAGTATGTGGTGCTTTAAAGCTTATTCCACCTATTACAGGAGATGAGTGTTTTGTGCTGGGTGAAGTGTAACATAACTAATGCTGATTGTGCTGCACACTCTGCCTCATACTTTCAGGGCCTGTCAACCTGATGATAGCTCTAATTAGAATCGCTGCATTGTTATTGTTTTGTCTGCTGTTGTTTCATATGCTTGCCCCTCCCCTTAAATGGAAAGGCAGACAGGCGTGAAAGTATGGAAAACTCCAGCTCCTCGCCTGCCTCTCCAGATGCTGCTCATGCATTTTGATCAATCTAATGACTTTCTCTTCTCCTGTGTGAATGTCATAGTATGTACCAAAAAACCTAGGTATTGCTGGTGCCCTAGAGGGTAGGATACTTGCCTCTGGCCCAAGAGATCATGGGTTCAATCTTCAATCATGGGTTCTATCTTCAGCACCACCACTGTGTTCCTGAGCAAGACCCTTAACCCCAAGTTGCTGCAGGGAGTCTGCCCCCTGTAGCTGAGGAATGGAAGTCCCTTTGGATAAAAGCGTCTGATGAATGCCGTAAATGATTAGACCATCTATTCTTTTATACATTATAGTTTCCATTGGACTGAGGCTTTTTGATTCTAATGTGAAAATGAAAGAGTAATTAAGCATTCATTTTAAACAGTTAATGTTTAATTGTCTTTGTGGAAGAAAATAGACATTTTATGATGGTGAGCATAACTTCAGCCTAGGGTGGCTACAATGTCATAAACAATAAAAATTAACTGGAAAATAGAAATAAAAAAGATGAATCAAATATAATAAAAAATAGAAAGTGAACAGATGGAAAAATTGGTTGTATAAGAATTATAAATGTCAAGCAAATTTAAATTGTGGTTTTCTTAAAAGTGTGTAGTAAACTTAAGCGTAAAATGAGACGTTCCACTGTTTTTAAGCATAACAACAATGTCTTTTCTACAGTCTATTTAATGAAGGGCAATTCCTGTAAAATCATGTGCTGAATTATAAACAGACAGACTTTCAGTGAGGTATGCAGGTGCAAGGCCTTTTAAAGCTTTAAAAAAAAGGGAAAGGTCTGATGTTCACATGTTCTTTAAAGGAGCTTCCAGTGGTGAGTATGGTTCAGCAGGGGCACTCTGACTGGCCTTCGAGTCCCATACACTGTATTCTGTGCTCTGACACCTTCCTTTTAAAGCCAGTTGTTCTTCCTTAGACCACATTTGGTAGGTACTAGTGGGGCAGGTTTAAAGCAAAACTGACAAAGCAGGATTCCAATTATTGTTTTTGAGGGTCAGGTGTGGCAGGTTGGCTCTCATTATGGGTCCAGTGGGCACAGGTTGTAAAAAAAAACTTAACCCACACATCACTAGTAGATAGTACCCACTTCATACAGGGAACAAACTACAAATCCTGTTGTTAAGGAAAGAGCAATGACATAGAAAACTTTATGCATTAAAAACACTATGTTAAAAAAATGCTTCAGTGCTTTTCTCTGTTTTTTTTTCTACTTTTTTCACCCCAGTTTGGACCCAGAGTGTGGCTCTGTTGTTTACAGTAGGGATCAGCTGTTAGCTTTGCATCCTGCATATATATGTATATGCAGTAATCCCTGCTTTTCGTGGGGGTTACGTTCCAAGAGCACCCACATATATTGAAAAACCGCATTGTTGTATTTTGGTTAAAAAATAGCCTAAAAATACATATTTTTATTGTGTAAACCCCAAACATACCCGCAACTATGCTCACTGAACACTTTAATTTCATATTAAACACAGTTTAATGCATTACCCTTAAATAAAATGTAAAGGTAAACCCGTATTCACATTTGAATTCCCCTCCGAGATATACAATTTGGAAGGTAAGTATTATAGTGTAAACCCTAAATATGCCCCAAATATGCTCCCAAAACATTTTAATTTACATTTTAAACTCAATTTAATACATTGCCCTTAACTAAAATATTAAGGTAAGCCCATACAGACTGTACTGTAATTCATGCATGAGCATTTTCTTTGACGTAAACAGGTAAATACAGTTTTCAATTATTGTAATTTTTAGCAATAAAAATACAGTAAAATGTAGGGTTAATATTTTATCACCAATAATTTTTACAATAATTTACTGTTAATTAGCAGCGCATCTTATTGTAAAGACCTGGATAAAGCAGACACTGGATGGCAACTGAGCTCAACAACCTCTTTTAATAGAATATACAGTACAGTAATAAAACTACTGTGGTTTAAAAAATCGAAAATCAAGACAATCATAATGAGTCAGGGGCGAACTGGCAATCTGTGCTTTTGACCCAAGTGCGTTTGACCACCAAAGCGCGGTTCATTTGACTAGTGTGAGTGCTCTGAGTGCCCGGGCGCGGTTCGTTTAGCCATCCCTGGCCCGCTTGTAAGAGGTTTTGCCAGAGCACGGTTCAGTTGGACTCGGGCGCGGTTTGCATGTAGTGTGAGCGCTAACGGTGCTGGAGCACAAAACAGGACGCTCCAAAATCAACATTTGTGCCACAAAAGCGATAGACCTGTTTAGCAATAGGCTGTGAGAATGCTGTGGACCACTGCGGAACAAACGACTCAAATTTACTATCAACAAAGTAACCAGAGCGATGGACTCCATTGCGTTCAGCGAGAGCGCCGCTCTTCCTGTTTATCCTGAAACGTCACACCATAATGACGTAAGCGTGCTCCTGCACTAATGCTGAAATCCTATGTGAGTGCAGGCCAGAGAGGGAGTGGGGAGGGGGACAATCATTCTTGGGCCAGGTTCACGGCAACCATGCCTAGTGTGAGTAAACCCTTACATTTAGCTTAATTTATATTTAGATTACTATTTATTAGGGATGCAGCGTATATCCAACCACCGAACATTTTCAGCCGAAAGTCGAAAAAAATGCATTCGGAAAAAAAAAAATTAAGGCGCCCGAATATCTAAGAAAGACTATTTCTAGAGGGTTGCATGCACAAAGACTTTCTTTTATCATATTAATTTATCATATGAAATCAAAACATCCAGATCGCCATGCAGAGTATGAAGCAGAGAAGAGGCAAGACCCTTCGAGCACACCCACTCCGTCTGTGTTTTTGAAAAGGCAAGAAAGTTTTCCAGTGATTAAGTTAATATATGGGCTATGCCAGTCTTTGTTTTAATACTCTATTTTGTTTTAGGCCTACATAGAATGTTGTTATATCTTTCAGCAGATTTTAAAGCACTTGTTATGAATGCACTTTGTTCATGCACTTTGTTCAGAATATTAAAATGCACTTAAATTCACTTGTTTTTTGAGAGAAGATATAACTGTAATTCAGCTATCTTGCTTTTAGGCTATTCATGAGTGGGGTCAAATAAAATATTTTTTTTCCAATATTATTTTATATTGTACATTGTTTGAATGCTAAACAAATATTTTCATAGCTTTGTTCTTTTAATAATTTAATAATAATTTCTTCTGGTGTTTTTGTTTCGGTTTTCGGTTTTCGGTTTTTTTGTTTCAGCCCAAAAAAAACATTTTGGTGTATCCCTTCTATTTATGTTACAAAATGAGTAAATTTTTCTTAATAATTCAGAAGTAAACCGCATAAAAAAAACATTGCCATGAAAAAAGCAAAAAGAATGTGGAGAATATTTGCAGGTTCCCCATTGTTGTGGAGATTTCCGCGTAAAACGCTGAGTTAGGTTCTCATAAAAATTTGGCGTGTGACTGGATCTGTGAGTGCTAATCCTTTTATATATACAGTCCCGATCAAAAAAGACCACTTGAAAAATGGCAACAATTCATATTTTGTATGGTTGGATCTTAACATCAAAACATTTTTTGAGCAGGCAATTTATTGAAAACAACGCTTTGCCATCAGAACATCATGACAGTGTGACTACCTGACACAAAATGACAATGAATACAAATTTTTGCACAGATTTGGCCTTTTAAAAGCATGTCATCCTAAACTTTTGATCAGCTATAAAACAGCCTGTTTCAGTTTAAGCGTCGTTTTCAATAAATTGTATGCTCAAAAAAATGTTTTGTTTTACTCCCATTTCTTCTTGTTGGATGTTGAAGCTCTACTTGGAACCATGTTAAAATCCAACTATGCAAAATATGAACTGTTGCCATTTTTCAAGTGGTCTTAAACATTTGATCGGGACTTTATGTACATATCTACATATGTATTTGTACATGCATATTTACTCATTTACATATCCGTACGTACGTATACAGTAATCCCCCAGTTTTACGTGGATCAGGAGTCATACACAGATTTTTTATCAGAACCAAACTGATGGTTTTACACGGAAATCTCCACAACAATGTTGGATTTTTTTAATTTGCTTTTTTTCATTGTAATGTGTTTTAAATTCATTAGTTTTAAATTATTAAAACTATATCATTTACTAATAACATAAATAACAATTCAAATATAAATTCAGCAAAATTTCCATTTATTGACTGCTGCCCCCCTGTTCTCTCCTGTTTTCGTTTCTTCTAAAAGCCCTAAGCCGCCCAAACGCCCTGCACATTCTGGCAATGCAGCTCAGCATCTCGGGCATGAATCTTGGGCAAGATTTACAGCCCGATTCCAGAGCGTGTGGATTTGCCAGTCCAACCCTGTATAAATTTTTGTTGAGGGTAGTGTCTTAAGCTGAATTTAAAATCTTATTCTTTTTCTCTCTCTGTCTCTCTCTCACAGTCTCTCTCTCTGTCTCTCTCTCTCTCCCCCTATTTTCTCTCTTCTCTCTCTGTCGCGGCTTCTCGGCATGGCATCTCGGCCCAACGGCCAGCCCTGTATGTTTTCATTAAGGGTAATGTATTAAGCTGAATTTAAAATGAAATTAAAGTGTTTCAAATTCAGTCATTTCTTCTTAGAAACGAACTAAATATTTTGGCAAAAACCACAGCAAATTCATGAAAACAGCACATACAATATTTCATTTCGTAGCAATATATAATTCTTCATGTATTTTAGTGCCAATTATTAATACAGTGCAACTCTATGCTGTAAATTATTGAACTGTAAAAATGATTGGTGATTACTCATACATTTTACTGTATTTGTGTTAATAAACAATACATTAAATTATTACTGTTTTTACCCTGCTTATACAAAAGAAAACGACAGTGCTATTGGTTAGTGGTATTGTTGCTCGTGTTCTGTTCTGTTCTGCTCTTGTGTTCTGTTCTGTTCTGCTCTTGTGTTCTGTTCTGTTCTGCTCTTCTGTTCTGTTCTGTTCTGCTCTTGTGTTGCACCATGGTCCTGGAGGAACATTGTTTCATTTTTACTATTTACTGACAATTAAAAATGACAATGTACTGACAATAAGAAATGACAATAAAAATCTACTTGACTTCAAATTAGGGCGGCACGGTGGTGCATTGGTTAGCGCTGTTGCCTCACAGTGAGAAGGTCCTGGGTTTGACTCCCGGGTTGGGCACAGGGTCTTTCTGTGTGGAGTTTGCATGTTCTCCCCGTGACCGCGTGGGTTTCCTCCGGGGACTCTGGTTTCCTCCCACCACCAAAAACATGCATGCTTTGGGGAATAGGTGAATTGAGCACTCTAAATTGCCCGTAGGTGTGAATGTGGCCCGTGCTGGTGACTGTCCAGGGTGTACCCCGCATTCGTCCATTGCAGCTGGAATAGGCTCCAGACCCTGAATGCAGGAATAAGGGGTAGATAATGGATGGACTTCAAATTAGAGCTGAAAAGGGTGCAAAGAGAGTTGAAGGGACTGATCAGGAATGGAAAAGACGGCTATAGACAGAAGATGAAGAAGCAGCTTAGAGGCCTTAGAACCATCTCAAGCCACAAAAAAACAGAACCCTCTGCTGGTGGGGCATGTGAAGTGGGCAAATGAACTGAATCCCTTCTTTAACACCCCACCCCCACTGCTGTTACACCTCAGTTACTTCACACCTCTTACTCACACTCTGCTCACGATTCCTCACCGCATCCATTATACATCCAGCACATAGCTCCAGTCTGTCTCTCTCAACCATCCAGGTTAGGAGGGAACTGAGGAGGATTGAAGCCATTAAGGCAGTGGGTCCAGATGGCATCAGCTCAGTGGTTGTCAGGTCCTGCGCAAAACAACTGTGTGGGATGATGGAGCACATCTTCAACCCGAGTCTGAAGCTGGGGAGAGCCCGATGAAGACCCTGCAGCAGCTAATCCTTGCTCAGCTTCGGCCTTTGGTGAGCTTATCACTGGACCCACTTCAGTTTGCCTACCAGCCTGACAGTGAAGTGGATGATGACTTCACTCACCTCCTACATCGTCCCCCCTCTCGCCTGGAGACTGCTCGAAACACTGTGAGAATCATGTTCTTTGATTTCTCCAGTACCTTCACCACCATCCTTCCCACAATCCTGAGGGACAAGCTGGAGTACACAGGAGTGGACCATCACCTCACAACATGGATACTGGACTACCTCACTAACCGACCACAGTATGTGAGAACTCAGGGCTGCATTCTACAAAAAAGGGCAAAGCAGGCTGTGCCTGCAGCGGAGGCTCAGGTCTTTTGGAGTGCAGGGGTAGCTTCTGAAGACCTTTTATGATTCTATAGCGGCCTCAGCTATCTTTTACGGAGTGGTCTGCTAGGGCATCAGAATCTCTGCTGGGAACAGAAAGAGACTGAACAGGCTGATCCAGAGTGCCAGCTCTGTTCTAGGATGAGTAAGCTGTCATCCCTGTTAGACAGCATCTCCCACCCCATGCAGGAGACTCTGACAGCACTGAGCAGCTCCTTCAGTGGCAGGCTGCTGCACTCATGATGTGGCACGGAGAGATTCCTCAGGTCTTGCCTTCCAACTGCTGTCAGACTCCATCAGGGATGTCACTAGGACGGAAAGACAAGCGGGGCTTATCCCCCAGGGTTGTAGGAAGGAATTAGGGTGTATAGAGGGCTTAAAACTTTTCACCAAACCTTTCCTTTCACTTAAGGAACCAAGTAAAGTTAAGCAGTGAACAGTTATGGACACTCATAGAATTGTTCTGTTGAATTCTGTTGACAACTGTCACTCATAGGGTTCCTGTTGCTACTCGCTAACAAGCAGCGCCGTGTAGCTTCGCCTGGATCCTAATGCCCGCCTGCTACCTACAGCGGCTTCAACAGCCAGTACACCATTTTAATAAAATAATAATAGCTAGACTTATTATTTTTCATTTAAATTCATAGTCTTGCTCAGTGATATCTTGTATGAAATGTTTGGATATATAATTTAAAAATAGTATAATAATAACTATATATTTAGGGTGGCTTGGGATCATTTTGGGGGGTTTCAGACGCCCCAAATAGACCTAATGACGCCCATGGACTCCACAACAAGCAGTTGACCACACATGAACAAACAAACAAATACATATATGGGACTAATAAAGGTTTATCTTATCTTACCAACAAAAGCTACTTTTGCATAGCTCCAACTGCTTTGGACATGAACGTCTCAAAATGTAAATGTAAGATTCATAATTAACGTAATTAAATTTTGTAATGTCTGTTTGCTTACTTGGGAGTACAGAAATACTTTTCATTTCTGTTTTCTGATAGCTGCTCCCACATCAAACTATGCAGAACATGAAATACATTTTCCCCATCAGGAAGATGCTATCACACTCATAGAGTGGCATCACATGGTACAAACAAATAAGCAAGACCAACACAAGTCATTTAGGAAGAAAATTAAAGATTTTATTTATTATAGGAAGCAATTGAGCTCAATCAGAGCCCTATTTGTGACTTGCACTTTTCCAGCAAGAGGGACAGCCCTCTGATCTCATTTGATAATGAAAAGAGATTCATCAGTAATTCTAATTGGCACCTAGTTGTCAGAGCTAGTTTGACCTGTGCACCGCAACCTGTTCAGTCAGACAAAGAGCCTGTTCTAACATATAACACAAATCACACTAAAGAACACTCAGATAAAATAGTGGCTGACTGCACCGTAACAATGAGATAATTTTCACTCTTATAGAAAGTGATTCTCGCTGAGTCACCATATCATGATCTTTGTGCTATGATGCATTTGGGAAACCAAACCCACTCACTCGCTCTCTTTCTCTCTCTGTCTCTCTGTCTCTCTCTTTCTCATAATATGTTCTATTGCTATAATGCAGATGACATTATGCGGCACTTAATCTTCTGACTAAAGCATCCTAAAAGCCATTCTATGTTTTGAGGAGGGCAATTAATCAGCTAATTACATTTTCAGGCAAAACCATTACAATTGTTATTTTCCCTACTCATTACGACAAAACTGAAATGATTTCCAAGCAGCGAAAGCACGTCAACCTTTATGAGCCTCTAGAAACTTTCTGCAAACTTTGTCATGTTTTACCTGACAAATACAGAGAGAGAGAGAATCCACACTGTTGATATAACAGAGATAATTAGCTAGCAGCGAGGAACCCTCTCGAATTCAGAACTCAGGCTGGATGGACACACTGATTAACAATGTAATGGTACTCAAGGTGAGGCTACTGTCATGTCATGCAAGAGCCAAAGGACAGAGGCTCAGATGCAGGATTCCATTTTTA
Source organism: Brachypetersius gabonensis (assembly GCA_037577145.1). Taxonomy (NCBI): domain Eukaryota; kingdom Metazoa; phylum Chordata; class Actinopteri; order Characiformes; family Alestidae; genus Brachypetersius; species Brachypetersius gabonensis. The sequence continues at coordinate 15,156,704 of JBBJLR010000013.1, read as the reverse complement.
CTTGTGTAGTACTTTATTCACCAAAAGACATTCCAAAAAGGCACATGGACCTAAACTAATCAGAATAACAAAAGATGAATCTTCACACTACGCAAGTACATTGGTGGACCAACACCAGTACATAAAGCCAGGGCACTTAAATATCAACAGAACTAAAACCCTGAACCAATCAAACGTTACAAATATTTAACGTAAACCACCGGCCGGATGTGACCACTTTCCTGGCTGGAGTACACATATTAAACTAAAAGTCCCCATATACAAAACATAAACAATGGCGGCCTCACTACAGCTACTCAAGGTCCGACAGTTTAAACACAAACCTTATGAAAATGTAACAATGTCTACATGAAACTGTACTAGTTCAGTTTGTTGGAACACTGTGGGAGGTTTTGCTAGGTTGAGGCAAGTGCACGGGAATGTAAGAAAGCAGAACATATATTTGAGAAAAAATGAATAAAAAGTCTAACTTCTGAATGGTAATACAATATTCTTGTAGGGCAGCACTGAGAAATGTTTGTTTATTTTAGCTGAAGTTCTATCATTATTTGGTAACTATAAAGCAAGGTCTCATTTCATCACTCAGCTTATTTGAATCTTTTAAGCATATCCTTGAATAGTTACAGACAGCAGTTATTTAAAATGGCAATTAATCATTGGCTAAATTGTCATGGTGACAATCTTTGATATATCCAAAAGTAACCAGAACCTCTTTTAATTGGTGAATGTAACTTATTTAGGGTGGATTCGAGTATCCTGTTTTTCAAGGAATAGGGTGTAAAGCCCCCACCCCGCGCGTTTGCCTGTGGTGTAGGTGTAGTGGAACGCGTAGTGGAGTCTCTGGAGTGATGGAGCTCCATCCACTACCCTTTGGATGGTTGGGGTGGCATTTGTGATCCATAACTAAACATCTGATTTGTACCTGACCACACTAATGCTCTTTGATTGAATATCCAGATACTATTTAGCCTTCAACAGCAGCAAATTAGGAGAACTCCTCTATTAATACCTTTGAAATCAGATTAAACACTAGATCAACAGGCAACTTTCTGGACATGCAGTCAAATGAAAAAAAAAACAGTGAACAGTTTTCTTCAACAGTGAATAGCTGAAGAACCCTGACAGGGTTTCAAAGTTTCAGAGCTTTCTTTCCCTCCATGTGTCTCCATATATTTTTAAAAGGCATCAGTGATTTAAATTATCATGAGCGACATCTTTAACTAACATCTTCCTTTTGGAGTAGAAAAATAAGAGACAAGAGTCATACTGTCCAGGCTAATGCGTCAGCTCCCCAAACATTCAGCAGTGACAGATGGATATTTTTTCCCCTTCTGCAAAAGCAGGGATTCGGTTTGATAAGCTGAAAATAGCGAATGAATCAGAGAACTCTCTTATTTATTTTCTGAGGTGGGAGCTTCCAGAGGATACAAATCTTCACGGATGGTATTTTAAATATTAGCCATTGAAGCTGTAAACGAGGAGGAATCATGATGTCACAGACTTGGCACCACCACATCAAAAGGTGCTAACTTGAATGGCCAAACACCTCCAAAGTAGCGGAGAGGGAGAAGACAGGAATAGATGAAAGGGTACGATTATGATTGATAGAGGGATTCCCCTTAGCTGACTAGCCAGCTAGCTTTTAATGTGCCGTAGCCCAGGGCTCTCCTCCCAGCAACAGCTCTATGTAAATTTCCTGGCAACCCAGATGAAATCCTCTCGAAAGGGAATATGATGTCTAATGAAACCCATTTCTCTTTGTGATGACTCTTAAAATGTCACTAGCCTCTCTTTAGGATATTCCTCACAACTGTGGGCTGAGAAGGAGAGAGAGGGACAGAGAGGAATTGGGGAAGAGAGCAAAGAGGCAACTACTACATCGCATGGGTGGTATGGATTTGTGTGCTTGCATGGGGTCAGGACAGGTCGGTGTGGGAAATAGATCCTCACAATTCAGCAGGAGACGAAATTGAATGTGAATGTGACCGCAGAGAACCCCATCTCTGCACTCACCCTGCGAGACAGTTAGTCTCGGGGGGCAATGAGAGTAAGCTTGTTGCCCTCAATGGTTGGAAAAGAAATTGTAAAATGCCTCATCATTCGTTTTATGACTCATAGTTGGAGTAATTTAAAACTGTTCTCGACATAAAGAATTGTGGTTTGTGGGTTTAGAAGTAGAAAAAATGGTCAAGCTCTCTAACAACATCTTCTGTAGGATCTAAATTCAGAACCACATATGACTAGTGAGAGGAAATAAATCAAGAGGCTAAGTAAACACTTAGCAATGCAGTATGCCCCGTTGGTTGGAAACAAGATTATTTTCTCCCCAGCATCCAAATGGATCTCTGGCTAAATTACTTCCGACAGATTGAACAGTGACTAAGGTTTTGGAAAGGCACAAGATAGAGGCCATCTTGTATTTGTTTCCCTGCAATGGAGGCTATGAAAATCTGAACACTGAACATACAGAACTTAGATCTAACAATTTCAGCAATATTTTAGCACAGTAGAGTTTATAACTTATTGATTGATTTTGACCTTGAACTGTCTACTCCACACCCTGCTGCAGTTGCTAAAGAGTAAAATGTTTACATTTTAATTTTATGCCTACTTGAACTCTGCCATCACACTGCAATGCTTGCACAACTGCCACATTTGGTAATTGTTTGCATGTTTGTTTACATTTAAGGCACTCTTCTGTACATTTGCAGTGTTTCTTCTCTCTTATTGTTTTTAGTGTTATTATAACTTTACTGTATACTGCATACAACATTGTAATCTGACTATAATTATATATTTTAAAGAATATATGGGAAATCATACAATTATAATTATAAAGAACAATATTTTAATTGTAGTTATTTGTAATTATTCATACTCTTGTTCTTTTTCTGTATAACAAAGTATATATGTGCTGTATGTAAATATGATATGAATGTATGTGCATATATATGCGTGTAAAAAAAAATAAAAATAAATATATATCTATCTCTATCTCTCTCTCTCTCTTTCTCTCTATATA
>JBBJLR010000013.1:15131157-15141295 GCA_037577145.1 Brachypetersius gabonensis | reverse complement strand
CCCCCTTCCCCAGCCCCCATCCCCCATCCCCCATCACCCATCCCCCAGCCCCCATCCCCCATCCCCATCCCCATCACCCATCACCCGTCACCCCTTCCCCATCCCCCATCCCCCATCCCATTTAACAGCCTGCTTTTGTTAATATGACTTTAAGCCTGGTGAGATGAACAATTAAACAAATATTCACAAATGTATTTGTTGCATTACACTACCAAATGTATTTTTGTATTGGAAACTGCTATTTGTTCTCCCATTTGTTATACGAGAGCCTAAACTTTCATATGGTGTGACATGAAAGCTATTATGTATAGAATGAAAATGGGCTATGCGTTTCCTGATTCATCATACCTCTATCTTGAGATCAAACATTTCCTTGAACATTTTTTCACCATTTTTCATAATCACAACTAACTGGACAAAGTAATATAAAGTAAACTACATGTATTATTTTGATACTTTTACTTGGGGTGTAACAATTAATTATTTGGGTTCATTGTTTGTCTGAACCCATGGACTTAATAAAATGCCCATTTTCTTCCCTTGAGATGATTTGCCAGGCCTTTACTGTTTGTTGGTCTTTCTGCCTTCGGTTTTCTCTTCAGTAAATGAACAGTTATGTTTTGTTGAATTGAGATCAAATGACTGACTTGGCCATTCAAAAACATTCAATTTCTTTACATTGAGAAACTCTTGGGTTGCTTTTGCTGTATTGGTTTTTGCAATTCCACTGCAAAGTGCCTTCCAGTCGGTTTTGCAGCATTTGGCTGAATCTGAGCATAGAGCACACTTAATCATTCATCCTGCTATTTCTAACAGCAGTCACATCATCAACAAACAGTGGCTCAATTTCATTACACTGCCTCCACCAGGTTTGACAGATGATGTGGTATCATGAGCTGCCCCATTCTTTCTCCACTCATTTCTCTTCCAAACACTCTGTCCAAAGAACCATAATCCAGAGCTCAGCAGGTTTTTAAAAACGTTTCCTGGATAAATCTATTCTAGTTTTCCTATTCTCTAGTGTTAGCAGAGATAAAAGTGTATGCACATTCAGGAATGTAATGTTGTATTTGCATTCATGATAAAGATATACCCCCTGAATTGTCCTTAAATTAAGTTAAGTTAAAGTTAAGGTAAATTAAGCTAAATTAAGTACTTTAATCAAATCTTGATTGCTTTGTAGTAGAAAGCAGAGAGAAAATTACAGAAATTGCATAAATGTTTAGAAATTATGGACCCATTGATTCTAGTAAATTGGCAAATGACCACTGAATATCATAAGAAAATTATATCTTTCTTGGTATGCCAGCTGATGTTGTATGTCTGTGTGTGTTAACACTTCATTATACATTATAAAAAGTGTGGACTAAATGTGGCCTGGTGGTTAAGGAGTTGCCCTTGTGAATAGAAAGCCATGGGTTCAATTTCCAAGAATGCCAATAGTACTACTGAGGCACCCTTGACCACACCCTGGTCCCCGAGTGCTGCATCATCAGCTATGCACTGTTTCACTTGGGTGAAATAGGTTATTGCAGAGAACAATGTCATCCTGTTCACACTGTTGTGCGTTCAGGGCTGACAAAACTGTCACTTTATTATTAAACTGATGTATTAGTAATAAAATACAAGAATAAATTGTTTGGGCAAATGATATTCTGTATGTAGGACAATGCATTTCATATCATATAGTGTGACAAATGGATCAAGTAATATAAACATATCAAGTAAAACCTATCACACAATATGAACTTCGTACAAGCAAATTTGAAAATTATACAAGTTTATGTAAAACATCACACCAAAAGACACTGGGAAAGGGCACTGAAGTGCCCCACTTGATTGATTGAAAAAATAACAGCTCAACACGTAACCTTTACTTGTTCATCTGAGACGTTTTCTGTACATTCTGATTGAACAAGGACTCTTCCTCATTGAGGGTGTCCAAACAACTGGCCTTTAAATATCACAACACACTGTCACAAGATACAATATCCATTTCTGGTACAAACTATTTTTTATCAGAGCTGACTCAAAACCCTATGCCTGGGCTTTGAAAAGTACAGAATCAAAAACAGACATGTGTGGATACTGTACTTTAGTGTTGCATTTATTTTCATTTTTCAACTTTTCAGATGCAGTTCGGGGCAGGCCCTTTTCCATTCCAGCATGATTGTGCACAAAGCAAGGTCCATAAAGACAAGTTTGGTTGAGTTCAGTGTGGAAGAACTTGACTGGCCACACAGAGCACCTTAGGGATGAACTGGAACAGAGCTTGCGAGCCAGGCCTTTTTGTCTGACCTCATAACTGCTATACAGAATGAATGGGCACAAATTCCCACAGAGACTCCAAAATCTTGTGGAAAGTCTTCTGAGAAGAGTGAAAGTTGTTATACCCACAAAGGGGGGACCAACTCCATCTATGTATTCGAATACAATATCATTAAAGTCCCTGTTGGTGGAACTTTGGTCAGGCGCCCAAATACTTTTGTTGATATCGTGTAGGTTTAGGTATAGATTTAGCATTAGATTTAATAGAATTTCTTATGTTCAGCTTAATGTGCAGCTGCATTTGAAGAAATATTTAGTTTGTTACTTGTTAGTTAAATATAAGGTCAGCATCTACAGAACATCTGCAAGGCGCACTCAAAATAAAGTGATTTCATGTTTGTTTAAAAACTAAAAAAGTGAGTGATGACTTTTCAGTATGTTCACATAAAGCAGTATGTCCTGGAAAATATAAAACTTTTCTTTTTTACAAAAATGTTTTTGTTTTATTATTTGGGTTTATCATTTAGGACCAAAAGATCATGCACTTTTACCACCCAAAGGCTTTGAGAAGCAGTCCTTTTGATTGTGCTTCAAACAAAAACAGATGGGATCAAAACACTTCTTATAGCTTCAGTATTAATATGAACATTAATATTGAATATTAATCTGAACACACATATACAGCAGTGCTGGAGTTCAAAACAGGCTGTTTTTTAATTTAACCATATTGTCTCTGCAACAAAAACTTGCATGTACAACAGATACCTTGATATACAAGACTTTGTTCAGACAGCGACAATATAGAATGAACTAGGGACTGAATGATATGCAATGAAACTTTAGCAGCGCTTACTTACTACATTACATTTTTATTAAAAAAACATCCTTCCATAATATAAGCCCTACCCCAGCTAGCGTTGCTAGCTGTCTGAGCTGTATGTATTCATTCAAAGGTTTTTAATTTATGACATACATATGGCACGGTCTCTGTTACTCAGCTGCATGTCATCTCCTGCTATGTGGTTCTATCTGTGAGAGCATTTCAAATGGACACGTGCTTGACTCATGCCATCTTTATCCAGTCAAGGAAGCAAAGGAAAACATGCATTGTGCAACACTACCGCATTGGTGATGTCTGCCTTCATGAGGAGAAAAGACCAAGGTTGCAAGTGGAAGAATTTCAACGCTTTCATCTGCGTTTCCCTGGGAACACTTTTTTTCTTAATCAACAAGTACAATGCTTCTCTGCCTCAGCCTAAGCTCTGAATCTATGATTGCTTTTGTTGCGCAGCTGCACAGTCTCATTGGAGTTCTACTACAATATTCAGGTCCTCACATAAAGGGCTGAAGGCGCTAAGAATCACACAACCTTGAGAGTCAAGGCCTCCGATTTTCAGAGTATACCGCACATTTCGAAAGCGGAAGGCAAGATGTTAGGTGCGAAAAAAGGCAAAGCAAACAGGTGCAGGAAGTGTGAATTTAAACAATTGTTAGTGTAATTAGTGAGTCGCCAAGAATCTTAACTTTTTCAAAGAAAAAGTCTGAAAGATGCAAATATAAGGAGGTTGTCAGTTCCCATCTAGTGAAGTTGACAAATCTCAACAGGACCTTCCCATAAAAGGTTCCTTGTATATCTCTTACTGTTTCTTATAGGAACCAAACCCATAGTTCTACAGAGATAAATGTTGTTTCAATATGTTGGACCAAATTGCAAACAAACACTTATTGGGAAAACAATATTTTAAAATATTAGCTACCTACTGTACTAGCTGGTGGGATTGCTATCTAATGCTATAAATATTACTGTTAGCTGGCTAGGTTGGTGTCAAGCCAGCTGGGTGAATTATTTATGAAACTTTCTTTTCCCTTGCATTTGTATAGGAAGTAGATGCACAAAAACTGATGCAGTCACTTGGGATGCACAATGACGCATGTCACGCTGGAATCAACAAATATTTACGTTACAAAATATAGCATGTATGATGCTTCAAACTGATAGTCGATGCATGTAATAATGTAATAAATGCCATGAAGTTGGTGCAATAAAGAACATTTTCCATTCAATATACTCTTTTTATATACTTTTGCCCCAAAAAGGACAGTGCAAATAAAGAATAAATAAAGTAAAATAATTTTAAAAAAGCAAACAAATGAAAGGACTTCTCTCAACCTATACTTGGCATGCAATTACATTTACATTATCTTTACATTCATTTAACATTCTTTAACAAGGAAGAGTCTGTGTTTCTTATTGTATTTGAAATTTTGTAATGGAAATTTGATAATACAAAGAAGTATAAAGAATCTAAATTATTTTTTCTTTCTACAAAACAAGACTTTGATCAAAATGATGTATCTTTTTATCGTGCAAACACAAATGAGGTGCTAACTGAAAGTTTCCCTCGTATCAAAGTGAAAAGTATTTAAAAAGTAAAGTTGTCACACCATGCCTCAGCACACAGTGTGAACAATGTGAGATTCTTATTTATGTTTAACCCATTCACCAAGTGAAGCAGCTAGCAACGTAGGGCCCATGGACTGGTGTGTGGGGATGGTCCACTGGCAGTCCTGGGATTCCAAGCCACAGGGGCAACTGTTTTACTACCAGGCTGGTGGAAAAATGGTTTATAGTGCACACATAACGGTGGGTCTAGGATGGTTAAACCCATAGCCAAAGAGTACAGCCGGTACTGCGTTGCCACTTCCTCTACAATGCGCCACTCAGCAGTCATTATAGGCTAATGGCCTATGGAGCACTGTGCTGCCATACTCAGGCCTGGAAATGAGACAGGACTGGAGAAAGTGGGCAGGAGTCTGAGAAGAGAGGAAACAGACAGTTGGTCCAGTCACTGATAATGAGATAATTAGACCATTGTCTTTTTCTGGCATTTGAGAAGGCCTTGAAAAAGAGCAGCTCCAAGTAAGCCGTGGGGCCAGAGCTTGCAGAGAATGCATTAACCCTGCACTCTCCGGCCAGCAAGTGGGGGAGGCATTCCCCCATGGGACGCTGCCGTCCTCTGCCAGTGTTATTTCCCGGACAGATTGCACACTTATTGCATTTTGACCCGTTTCGCTGCCCTGTATCGATTTTTGAAGCATTACGGCAATATGAGGATAAGGAGTGGGGGGGCTTCTCTGAGTGAAAGCTGTAATAAGCTTGTTTTGTCCCCTCTTCCCACTTCCCACAGCTTTGTTGACATTGTGCTCCTCTGGTCGATAAAATAAATTTCTCAGCGAGTGTCTTGGAAATATTGCCTTGTCATGCAGCTTCCTCTTCAGACTTAGGGGAATAGGACATTAATCAAATAAAAAAGATCACATTTCAATCAGATCCTTACATTCTCTTGCTCTCAGCTACTGGTCCAACGGCACAGGAGGTGTGAACCTAGCATTGAAAAGTCAGCCCTCCACTCCACACCAAAATGATAAATTGATATACTTAATTCAATTACACACACAATACCACAGAGCAGAGTCAACAGACCTAAGCAAATGGCCTATCCATGCTCCATCCGCAAATTCATTCATTTTTATAGTTAAGTTACAAAGGTGGGCATTTTGACAGTTTTTCATGAGCTACATTTACTCAACAACTGAATCCAGTGATATTTGCAATAAGTATCATAATCTTCAAACTTCACACTAGTACTAGTCCTGAAAAGGTTATGACTACCACATACTTCCTTCAAATCACAGCATCTTTTCAAACTTTCCCTAGCACTACATAATTGGACAGCTTAAAGGAGAAGTTAAAGGAGAAGTCCAGTGTGAAATGGACCTGGGGTGTATTGAAATATGATAACGAGTGTGAGCTTTTGTTAAGTAGCCCCCTATTTTTAAATTGCTATTTTTACACCATTAAGGCTCAAAGTAGCTCAACACATCATTTCTACAATTAAAATAAGACACTGAGAACTTTGAAAGTGCACAGGTACTTTATTAAAAAATAGTTTTTGTTTATACAGACAGTACCTTCAGTGAATTTTTCGGTTGCCGCCATCTTGAAATTAAGGCATGATAAGTCAATTGATGAGCAAGGAACGAAACTACAGCTGATTAGTCACATGAATACTCCCATTAGTTGTAGACTGGGGTTGGCGCAACAGGAGTTCACAAATCCACTCATTTCCACTGAATTCATTTTGCAATCTGTTGCTCTATCCTACCTGTTCGATCATTCTTATCAGTCGACTTATCGTGCCTTAAATTCAATGTCATTACCTGATACAGCAAGGCCAGCTGTGTGCTCTTGGGCCACAGCTGTGGCATCACTGGGAATCGAACTTGTGATCTCCCGTCCAGTGATTGGTTTTGCGTAGACAAGTGTTTCCGACCCTAAGCCTGAGGGCACACTGCTCTTCTCATTGAAGTACTTTCACTGTGCCCAACACACCTGATCCAACTGATCAGTTCATTAACAACTTCTTACTGAGCTAAAGTGGGTGCGTTAAGGCTGGGAAACCAAATATGCAGGGCAGTATGCCTCCAGGACCAGGGATTGGAATCACTGGCTTAAACAGTGGTGCTGCTCAGGAGCTGAATGGGCATTTTTCCAATGTTTTGTAAAGATTTTCCAAACAAGCAACAGTAGCTACAACACAATGTATTTGTGGGTGGAGGATGTATAGGGTCCCTGTAATTAATGTAGCTTTGTTAGTAGATAATAGCTTGCTTGGCCATAGTTTAAGTATCCCTGTGGCTTCATGCCATTCATTCAGTCAATCATTAAGTTTCTCTCTCTTTCTTGCAGTCTTTCCCCTTCCAGTGTGTCCCATTGTGGTAGAAGCAAGGTAAAATCTGTCTGTCTCTATGGTGCATTAGTCAGTTTTCAAAATGTATTATTGATTGGCCCACACTAATCACCATCTCGCAGCACTAAAGACCAGACAAAGTGCTCAGGCAGCCTCTTCAGTCAACACCCAGGATGCAGAAGGCGTGTTCGTAAAACTTTGCCATTATCCATTTCTCACCATTTAACTGTCATTAACGTTCTGCCAACCCTTGGAGTGTGCAGTGGTGTGGCAATAGAGCTGCTGAGGCTCATTTATTTTTATGACGCTTTTAGAAACATTTCAAATTAAATATTTAAGTGTATCTTAAGAGCAGAGAGGTCTAAATACAGGTGGGTCCATGGCTCTTTCTGAATCAGTTTATGTATGACAGACCAAGGATGTCTTGGAAATTGAATAGGGGTATCAGAGTGTTATATCTGAGCAAATCATAGCTGCTTGATGGTAAACTGAGCAATGTCATTACCATATTAGGCATCCTGAAAGCGGATGATGGGAGTGAGGCCATACGCTCCACTGTGGTGTAAGACCGCATGACATCACTTCCCCGGCTGGTCACCCAGGACACTTAGGGCCAACTGAGTCATGGGACAACAAGATCAATAGTTACGCAGTATTAGATCTGAGCTTGAATAAATAGTTTTGCCTCTCAGATTATGGCAACCAGACAGAAATAGAAGGCTGAAATGGAAGACTGAGTGTGTGCTGATAGTGCGATATAGCTAGGGTGAGGCAGGTATAACATTTTTGCAGATGATGAGCTTTCACAAATATAAATGCATTAGAAATTTCAGTTTTTATGTATCTGCTTAACTATACAAATAACACCTGTCAGAATCTGGTGACTGCAGTCACCTAATGGTACATAATTTGTATCAGTCATCAGTCCTTCATCAGTGACACCATTTCCAAGTATGTAACTAAATCGCTGAAGAATTCTGACTGGACGAATGATGAATATTTTTGGAGATAGTCCACAATAATAAACAGAATGAATAAAAATGTGCTTAGCAACAGCTTAGCAACAGTACAACTGTCTGTAAAGGTAGACTGAATTCATGAAGTGCCAGGTGAGTAGACACTCAAGGTAGAGTTTCTAACAGGGGACGGAAAACAAAACAGTTACTAAGATACCTAAAGACTACTGTATTCACAGTGTTCATTTTAATTTCACTAGTGATTTATTCATAAATGTATCAGGACAGCTCATAAAACATGGCGCTGAGGATGGTAGCCTCGGTACAGCGCTCTTTTGTACTTTCCTTGTTTTTGGTCACTCAGACCACATTACTTTTTCCAGAGATCAACTGCTAAACTATAGGCAGTCATCTGCTTCTACATAAATTAAGGTTGGTGTACTGATGTCACAGTACTACAGAAATTCTGCAGCCCAAACCTGGAAACCCTTTTTATCAACCGTTTTATTTACACTTTTCTTCCTGGTCGGAGTTTACATCCCTCCTCATAGGGATAGCTCAAATATCCCTCCTCAAATACAGACAGCATATTAACTGCCCCACCAGGGACAATATCACACTTGACCACTGTTACACCACTTTAAAAGATGCCTATCGCTCTGTTACCCAGGCAGCTTTGGGACATTCTGATCACTGCCTGGTCCCTCTTATTCCAGTTTACAGGCAACAACTTAAACGTGCCTAGCCTGTAATTAAAACTGTTAAGACATGGAACTACAGCACTGCTTTGACTGCACTGATTGGACTGTTTTTGAAGCTGCATCTGATAATCTGGATGAGCTGACAGACACTGTGACATTATACATCAGTTTTTGTGAGGATGTGTGTGTGTCTACTAAGACCTTCTGCACATACAACAACAACAACAACAAACCATGGTTCACTCCTAAGCTGCAACATCTTTGTCAGGCAACGGAGGTCGCCTACAGAAGTGGTGACAGGGCCCAAGCAAGCCAGGAACACACTGACCAGGGGCTAAAAGGACCTACTCTGAGAAGCTGAGACAACGGTTCTCAGCAGACGACCCTGCGTCAATGTGAAGAGGCCTGTGTGACATCACCAGGTACAGAGGCCCCCCACCCCCTGCTGAAGCAAACAAAGACCTGGCAGAGTAGCTGAATATACTCTACTGCAGGTTTGAGATGGACAGATTCGCACCCTTCACCCTCCCCAGACCTCCATCACACCTCTCACCCCTCCACCCTCCTGACTCATATACAGGATATGAGTCAGCTGTTCCAAAAACAAAAGTCCAGTAAAGCCCCTGGACCAGACGGTGTATCACCTTCCTGCCTCAAAGCCTGTGCTGATCAGCTGGCTCCCATCTTCACCCGTATCTTCAACAGATCACTGGAGCTGTGCAAAGTGCCATCCTGCTTCAAACGCTCCACCATCATTCCAGTCCCCAAGAAACCCACCATCACAGGACTGAATGATTGTAGACCTGACGTCTGTGGTCATGAAAACCTTTGAATGCCTGGTTTTAGCCAATCTGAAGGACATTACAGGACACCAGCTGGACCCCCTGCAGTTTGCCTACCGGGCAAACAGGTCAGTGGATGATGCAGTGAATATGGGACTGCATCACATCCTGCAACATCTCCATCTGGGAACTATTGTGCCTGAACTCCTCTCCTCTAAACTGTCCCAGGATCTGGATCACCAGCTTCCTGACAGACAGGACAAGTGAGGCTGAGAGAGGTCACTTCTGAAACATGGTCCCTCAGTATTGGTGCCCCCCATCATAGTGTCAGTATTGATGACTGTTGTGTATGATCATACTGTTGTGCTTGAGAGGCACCATGGACCGGAACCAAATTCCTTGTATGTGTTCGCTGACATACTTGGCCAATAAACACGTTTCTGATCTTGATTCCGATGTCCTGGGGAAATTTAAAGAAATGTTCCGGTCAGAAATGAAGTTTCGTAATTGTGGTTAATCTGTGTGGTTTAATTTATAGAGTAGAGAAACGTTTTTAGATTTCTTTATTACAGTTTATTCATGCAATTTATTTTCAAGTGTTTTGGCAACAGTGTTGGGAGTAATGCGTTACAAAAGTAATGTATTACAGTAACGTATTACTTTTTGCTGTAACGCAGTAG
>JBBJLR010000013.1:15113174-15131057 GCA_037577145.1 Brachypetersius gabonensis | reverse complement strand
TATATGAAAGAAAATTCAAATTTTTGTACGGCAACATTTTATGTTCATTTATACCTGTTCTGTTCGATCCAGCAAATAAGTAGTAATTGTGCATTAACATCTACATATGTATGTTCTCTGCAGAGAAACTGTACCAATTTATATTTAGGAAATCACAAAACATGCCCAAACGTTTGCATACAGCAGTGCATTAACACAAAAGTAATTGTATTGAGTTAAAGTTTAAAGCTACAATCAGGACATTTTTGGATTAGGCATGGTTTGGAGCTTAATATCTTTCAAGAATAAATACTCCAGATCTACCTTATTCATTATACACAATCATTCAGGATAATTTACACGTGGCTCTAAAAATGTATTGACTGTAGCTGTAGGGCTTGTGAAAAATAAACCCATTGCTCAAAAGACTGTATCCTGTCCACAAATACAGCGGTTCCTTTGCCACTTAAGTGCAAGACAAACTGCGGTGTTCTTTTGGCTGCTTCTGAAAGTGCGATCAATAAGGCATCATGAAGCTGCCAGACAGTGAAAACATTAATGAGTGGAACACACCTGGAAAAAATATGCAAGACGGCCTCAGTGCACTGTGCCTTTCCACTGGCCTTTGGCTGGAACTGAAAGCCTGAGCACATCCTCAAGTTGAAGCGATGGCAGGGTTTAAAAAAAACAACAAAAAAACAAAAAACTCTCCGCCACATGTCGTCGATGCTCACTTCACTAGCAGCTGTATCCAGCCGAGTCTCCCTCTGCTCACACTACCATCTAGCAATCCATATTCAGACAGACGTTCACTCATTAGAGGAAGTGCATGTTAATGTCTAATTATCTTATCCTTAAACAATTTATTATTACAGAACAGAATAAATTAGCATTTGTTAATAAATATCTGTGACAGCCCACCTTTCAAATACATATCTCGATTTTTTGTTTCAATTCCATTCTGTTCTCATTGCACCCTCTTCTGTGGCCATTAACCATTAGGGCCACAGGACTGTAAACACACAGCAACACTGGACCACCACAGGAGGCACTGATGCCTAAACTAAAACTGGAGCGGCCCAGACCTTAGCAGCTAAACAGTCAAACAGATTAGAAGAAATAAGAGCATCAATCTCATACCACAGAGCCAGATTAGTGCCCAGTTATTTCAGCTCCCAAATGGTCAGGCCAGGCCTCATCCCTGACATGACTCTGGGAAAGATGACGGTGCAATTTATTTCACAGAGTTCCACGAGACCATTTGAGGTGCGTTTGTAGCTCACATCATCCTGGCTGGGATCTGGAGGCCTGGTTTGGTTTGTGTTGGGATCCTTCTCAATTGTTCAGAACAGACTATAGGAACAAGTCGTATGTATGCTCACATGACTAAGTAGACTTTAGCCCGTTCTATAACTTGCCTGTGTTTGCAAGGCTTTAGGACTGAAATCACAGAAGGGCTGCGACCGAGTGGTACTAGCCTCACAGCAGGTCATTGGGGTTTATGTCAGAAATGGGCTGTCTCCAGAAACAGAAGGAGCTGAACTCAGGGAAGGTGAAAGCTGAGCTCTGTTCTTTACTGAGCAATGGAAACACATGCTCCACCAGCTCGCTCAGCCGGCTGTACCTGCACAGAGAAAGCAAGCAGACAGAACACACATTCAATTCCAGTCTAAAAGAGCATCACCTGAGGGCCTGGCTACACGAGCAGCTTTTTCTTTTTACAATTGGACAAGTGTTTTGCATGTAAACCTTTGCTGGGTAAACAGATACATAATTTGCATTTTGGGTCAGTAGTGTTTTGGCTAGCACAAATTGGTGGTCTTTGTATGGATTTTTTTGTATGGCATTGAAGATCCAAATAAAGATAAAATGGTAATCTCTGCAAAATCCAGGCCTGACATTTGGATAATTATTGGTTTAAATTTACAGAAGAGTGATCCATGGTACACAGCAAGACAGGACCTGGAATAGATGGTTCAATCATTTTGTGATTTTACTATTCGTGCTCCATGCATTCGTTAAAAACCAGTTCAGAAATGCGATCGGCACCAGAATTGAGGATTATTTCCCATTCACCGTACATGTGTAGTATTATCACAAATTAGAACTAAAAAAACCAAGCGGAATTTTGCTTTACCACCTTTTACAATAGCATGAAGTAGATGTGCTTACGAGGACTTGTTGCCCTTGGTCTGCTCCTGAATCAGCTCTCCTTTGGGGTTGACTGTGAAGATCCGGCAAACAGGGACTCCAACCTCCTTATAGGCAAACACATCCTACAATGAGAGACCCAAGTTACACCACAAGCTATGGAAAATCCACACACATCTTTCCATCAAGTACACAAACATGACAATTTCCTAATTGTAAGAATAAAGCTTTTAGACAGAGGCAGCCATGTGCTATACTTATGAAATACATGGGATTACATCTGCACATACTGCCAACAGCTTGAGACAAACTCGCCCAGCCAGAGTTATTTCTTTGAATGAGAGACTGGATACAACTGCTTACCTCATAATGCAAGTGTCACAACCTTATATGTATCTTATTTTCACTTGAAATTAATGGAATTGTATCTGGCAAAGACTTATACTACTCACAATTAGTTTGGGATATCATGAGACTTAGTGGATGTCACACAAATGGTGTTTGTTTCACTTCAGACATTTTTGGGAAAGGGAGGCACTTGTATTGGGGTGATAGACACACCTCATTTTGTGTTTTCCATGTAATGGTCTCATTGTGTACAGGTGTGCCCTATATTGGGGCCAATACCAAAAGACAACCTTTCTCAATTCGGCATCAATTCCAACATTCTGTGGGTATAAAAAGCTGATATTGTCAGTAAGTCATTCCAAGTTCATCATTCAAACAGCCCTGAACACACGACGTCACCTAATGGACGAGCAGCGCCACCTGGCCATGGCGCGCCTTCGGGTCGGTGGCAGGCAGTCAGATGTTGCTCATAAACTTGGTGTGTCTCAAAGTGTCATCAGCAGACTTGCATCAAGACACAGAATTACTGGCAGAGTTCATGACAGTCCCAGGAGTGGAGCCCCACAAGACGATGACCAGTAAGAGGACCACCAAGAGTGAAACGCAGGGCTGATAGTGGAAAAAATTCCTGAGCCTGAACCTTTTTTCCTTGCCCCCAAGGTGAGTAGGGGTGGGGGTACATGTATGCAACGCACTTTTAACATATAACTTGTTGGCCCCTGGGCCCAAATATATAAACAGCCTATGTATAACCCTGATCATCATTATTATTGTCAAGTGGCTCTTTTTAGATACTTTCATATTTGCATTATGCCCCCAGTATTATTCAAGAAATCACAGCATTTTCTTCTCAATATGTTCAGTGCCTAGATTGACATTATTAGCCCATCTTAGTACAATCACAGGAAGTAAATGCTACAGATGCTACAGCCATACCAAGACAGGTCAGTAAGGGGCAATAATAGTACTCCAAAGTACACAGGAATTGATTAACTAAAGGACACACATTAATTTTTCTTTAACAAATTGCAAAATATGCACCATTCAACTGAAAAACCATAATGAATAAATATACTGTAAAAGACAGTATGGGATTAACAAAAAACATTTCTCCTTCCCTTTATTTCTGCCTTAACCTGTATACAGGGCCTTCCCTTTATTTCTGCCTTAACCTGTATCCAGGGTTGCCAGATCTGAACAACAGTTTCCAGACCAAACTCAACGTAAAACCCGCCCACTTCAATAAAAACCAGCACAAATCTCCACCTAGCATTGCGGTAAATGGTGGAAACACCCGCTACTGACATTGTCAATTTTTGTTATTTGGGGCTGTCCCCGTTATTGTCTACATTTTTGGGGTAATAAATATTAACCTGATGAAAATGGTGTTTCTTCTCATACATTAGTAATATCAAAGGGAACTTTTACTTATTTCATTAAAATTCAGAGCAAATAGGACAATCACTCATGTAAATAATAATATCCCTAACTTATTGTGAGTACTGTAATTACCACCATGTGAGCTGAGCTTTAGACCCATTGAAGACCATTTAAAATACTGTACATGTGGCATAACCACCCATAGAACTCCAGCAACAATCAGATCATTCCAATTTGTTTGAATGATTTGGGTTTTGTGTCCTTACCACATTCATCAATGCTCATCCCTCAGCAGGTACTATCTGGGGACCATCAGCACAGTAATAATAACACTGTCATGGTGGGGAGAAACACCCTCAACCATGAATCCACACATTGTACTTTCAGCCAATAGGTGAGATCAGCTAACCGTGTCATATCAGGAGACTTCACCGCATTACAACATTACCAAGCACCAACTCACATTGGTTCTGTTTCCAAATGCAGCATAGAAGGGATGCTTGTTGGGATAGAACAAGTTCTTGATGTCGGTAAGGCATTCGATCTTGAAAATTTCTGGCTTTTTCTCAATCACTTCTCTGTAATATCAAGAGAATGTAAAGTTACAATAAATGGTAGACTTGAAAACATATACTACTTTTTGTATCACCCATATTACAAATTCTTGAAATGTGAGAGACTAGACAACAAAACTCTATTGTCTAACTTGTAATTGGTTTGGGAGAGTTTATTTTAGAAGTATGATCTAACATACTTAAGCAGAGGACTTACTGACATTTTGAACACATGGTTTAGTTGTTCTTGTCAATACTGAATAAAATAGAAAAAATAATTATTTATAAATGATCTGTTAAATTGCTTTAACATTGTAAACCAACTGGGGCACATTTCATCCATTCAGAATACACCCTTGATTACTGGGAGTCTCCAAAAAATAAAAAGAATTTGCCTGGAGCAGTGATACCTTTTACACTTAATTTCAACACATAGAGCCAAAAAGGTACCTGTGAAATGCAGAAAAGAGGCTGCTGGGAGAAAGCATAAGGGGTCCCCGAGGCAAAATGGTGCCACCATCATTCACCCACTGCAGATAGCCCCGAGTCATATCAGCCATGCCGATAGCCCTCGCAGAACAATACAGAAACTTGTAGCCATTCCTGCAGATAGGATGGGAACAGTCAAAATCCCAGTCTGGCTACTGTAGCATAAACTATTATGAAAGGAAATTATTTTGTTCAATTTTGTCGTGGATATCTGCTAAGGAGGTCAATTGAACGAGTATAAGCAGATAAAGTAGATATAATTGACTCACTCAGCCACAGAGTGGTAGAGCTTGGCTATGCCCTGGTGTGTCCAGTCTTTCCCCAGCTGAGGCAGGATCTGCCCAAACACATCAGATCTGTAGACACAGACATACATACTTACAAAAAGAATCAGCATTGTGTGTAGGCACAGGAGACGTTTTTCAACTGCAGCTCTAAATATAGCCATCGAAGTACAGGCTTTTTTTCTGAAATAAACTTGAGTTGGAGGAAAAAGGAAAAAAAAAAAAAAAAGAGAAATCTTCCACCATTTGGGCGACGCTCAAACTGTGTCGTCTGCTAATGAGGACCCTCTCCCTGTTTTTAGCGTTTTATCTGCCGCACAGGCTGGGTGGCAGTGAGGGAGAGGTGGATTTAAATTGGCTCATTATGGTAGCATCCTCCTCCCGGTCCAAGCTGGGGGCCTCTGCTCACACCTCGCTGCCAAACACCCAGCACTGTGGCTGCCGGAGAGGCTCATCAGGCGTGCTGCTTGCAGAAATAATAAGCGCCAGTCAAGTCAGTCAGGCATTTTTTTTTTTTTTTTGATGTTGCCCACCCACTGGTCCCTGAGAGCAGAAGTCCGGAGGCGGAGGATGTCCGTTTGCATAGAGGTGCCGATATTACGACTGCCTTTACGGTAATTAAAAGTTAAAGAAGTCACACTGCTAGCTGGCTATTATAAGTACCATGAACACATCAAAATAGCAGCTCTATTCAAAAAGACATTTTTGTTAAACTGTGTGAACAGGGTTTTTTGGGTCATTTAAGAAATACTAGAGTCGGCTGTAGACTTATTCGGCTGCAACCTTTTTATGCTGTTTTAGGTCTTGGAAGTTGGCTTGACATATAAACTAGTGAAGACTTACTATCCTTCGTTATTGGCCTTAATCAGGAGTTACTGCAACTGCTTAAATCCCGACTAGGATTTAAAGTATCTTTATGCGAAACCTTTCCCATGATTAAAACAACAAAATCTCTATGTTTATACTGCTCTTCTTAATCTCAGCAGTAGTGATGCTGCTTGGTCCGGTCTGGACAGGGATACAGAAGCTGTGAAACATTCCATCCCAAAAGAGGAAAAAGGTACAAGTTACTGGAGCACTCACTTTGTGATGGTTCCATCTATGTCCGAAATGATGACTTTGTCATCCCAGTTCCACAGGTAGATGGTGCCGTCACAGCGGCATGTGCCCTGGTACTGGGTGGTGATGCTGAAGGTGACATCATTTGGACCCTCTTTCAGCTTTAAACTAGCCTGTGAAATACAGAGGCATTTACTACTCAGTAAACTTTCAGAGTACAATACCAGATTAGGGTCTTGCAATATGCACCACAGTTATCACTGCAGGGATTTTATATCATAAGGCAATGGTTCTCAACCATTTCCACATTAAGGCCCACCTATCGATCACAGCAGGTTGCCAAGGCCCACTTGGCCGCATTATATGATATTAAATTGCGGACCAATAACCAGTGCCAATCAAAAGCCTTCGCGGCCCATAAGTGGCCCAGTTGTTTGGAAACCTGCTCATGAGGCACCCTGGGGATCAGAACCATAAGCATCTCCCTATCTGTTGCTATAATGATTTTATTTGTGTTTAATAAAAATCTTAGAGCAACTCTAAAATCACATCTATTCATCCATCTGTGCATATATGTGAATATTACCCATGTAAAAGCATTTTAGAACTAAACTTAGCAGGTTATTTTGTTAATGCTCTGATTTCAGAAGGGGGCGCTCTTAATAATAATAAAAAAAAAAAAAAACACACACCTTACACAACTGGTATTCTGAACTGAAGATCTATTAATAAAAGTTTATGGTATATAGAGAATCTAATTTCTCTCTTTAGTATTTGCTTATCAATCCATGAACAAATTGATGTGCATTTATTATTTTTGTTAGTATTTGCTTATTAACTATAGCCAATAGTCATTCTTGCTCAATAGTTTGCAAATATCCATTATTTGAAGAGAAGTGACAGAAAAATGGACTCACAATTTGATCAGAAGAAAGGCGCAGGGATTTGCGGTACGAGTGTGTGCTGGGTTGGGGCTGTGGCTGGGATTCTGTCTGGGCCGAGCGCTCCAAAGAGGCAGCAGCTGCCCTCAACTCCTTCCCCTCATCATCACTGGAAGAGTCTCTGGACTCCACTCTGAGCAATACAGAGTACAAAGTCAGTGGACTATTTATCCATCAATCCATTGATAATTATTTAGATGACTAGAACACCCTCAGACTAAGAGAAGTCAAAGTCAAACTGGGCTCGCCATGTTCAACTCCTGCTGGACAAATACACCTCTGGGGGGAAAACCTAGGTTAGCAGCAATCAAGAAGCCACAAAAGGAATCACTACAGTGGTTTCATGTTCACATAAGACATTATCTTACAGTTTAAGATAGATTACAGCCATGTTTTAGGAATCTCCACTTCAATCCACACAGCCAATAAAATACGACAACTCACTTGTGGGTGTGGCACTCTAAAGAGGAGTCTCTATCTTCCAGTTGTGCTTCCTTTATCTCCAGCTTTCCAGTGCTCTCAGACTGAAACACACCAGCAAAAACAAGACCAAGCTTAATGTGCTGTGAGGCATAAATCAGTTTTTTTTCTTACCTCAAAGGCAATCTGGATATGCCTTGATTTCCAAGCTACACTGAAACAAAAGGTCTCTACAGCTAATGAGCAATGGAAGCAAACACCCCATCCATTACCAAACGGCATTAAGAAAGCATCACACTTGCCTCAAACTGTGTTAAATGTATTTCTAAAAAAATGTACAAACATTAACAAAATTCAGGTTGCCACAACTTCACTTTGTCATACAGTGTCAAAAATATTAGTCTTGCAGCTACAGTGCAAACCAAACATGCTTTGGCAAATAAACTACATTTTAGTGGACATGTAAATGTACGTTAATTCGAATTCTTCTTATGCTTCTGAGTTCCATGGTTTGAGACGGTTTCATGATTTTACAAACTGAGTTTGCATGAGGCGAACTGAAAGCACTGGTCTTGAATGATGTACACTGGGGTTGATGGAAAACTGAATTTTGCTGCATAACTTCAATCTGACATTTCAGACGAACCTCTTGAAGGAAAGCGGTTCTTGTAGGGGCAGCTGGTAGCCTAGTGGTTAAGGCATTTGCCCTGCGATCAGAAAGTCAGGGTTCGATTCCCACTAGAGGGTGACATTTTCAAACCTCTCCCGTCCCACTCCCAAAAAAAATCTGGGGGAAAATCCCGTCCCGTCCCAATACCAGAAGAATGACTCCCATTCCCTCCCGCTCCCGTGTTGTTGTTGTTTTTTTGGCTAAAATCTGTCAGTTACGTTAAAAAAAAATCCTGGTCCTGCCCACTCCTGCTTACATTTTTTCCAGTTCCGTCCCAATCACGTTTTTAAAAGTGATTTTGTTTCCCGTCCCACGGGATTCCCGAAAAAATGTCAGCCTCTAATTCCCACAACCGCTAGGCACCTCTGAGGTACCGTCCCCACACACACTGCTCCCCGGGCACCGTGTTCGCAGCTGCCCCCTGCTTCACTTGGTGAATGGGTTAAATGCAGAGGAAGAATTTTGTGCTGTGTTCACGTATGACTGAATGATCACATTCACTTTGCTGGGACATAAGAGACACACC
The DNA here is from genome assembly GCA_037577145.1 of Brachypetersius gabonensis. NCBI lineage: Eukaryota > Metazoa > Chordata > Actinopteri > Characiformes > Alestidae > Brachypetersius > Brachypetersius gabonensis. The sequence continues at coordinate 15,122,256 of JBBJLR010000013.1, read as the reverse complement.
CTTCTACTGTAAATCACAAAACACTTATCACACAGACTGCACTGGTTTGTCCTTAAAGACGTTTCATACGTTATTAAATTGTAATGAGCAGCCCGCTATGTTTGTACCCATCAGCACTGCTCTGCTGAGTCTATACATTTTCACACTGCATTGACCATCTAATCACACTTTACATTTTAATTAAGGATAACTGAGTTTAAAATGAAATTAAAGATAAACTTGTATCTGTATTGTACAGTTTGCACTGAACTCCTGCAGTGCTAGAATGTAAATACCGATGTTACCGTTGTACAGACTGCACTGTAATTCATTCTTTGGCATGCGCTGTCGTTTTCTTTTGTATAAGCAGGGTAAATACAGTAATTTAATGTATTTTAGTCATAAAAGAGTAAAATGTTTGAGTAATCACCAATCACTTTTACAGTACAATAATTTACTGTTCACCCGGCAGAGAGTTGTCTTGTATTAATAATTGGCGCTAAAACATATGAATTATACATTGCCACGAAATAAAATAAAATATTGTGGAGAATTCGTTTCGATGAATTTTCTGGGTTTTTGCCAAAATTATTAATTCGGGTCTAAGAATTTGAAACACTAATTTAATTTTAAATTCAGCTTAATACATTACCCTTAACGAAAATGCATACTGAGGGCTGAGCTGCGGCGACAGAAAGAGTGAAGGAGAGAGAGAAGGGTGGAGGTAGGGAGAGTGCGAGAGAGAGAAAAATATTAATCCAAATATAATTTGTTATTAGTAAATTATATATTTTTAATACTTTAGAACTAAAATTAGTTTTTAAAAAATAAATAAAAAACATTGCCACGAAAAAAGCAAAAAGAACATTTGCAGTTTCTCCAATATTTGGAGATTATTTGCAGATTCCATTGTTGTGAAGAGATTACTGTATTACTTAATAGTACTTAATAGATTTTAATAGATTTGAGAACTACCATTTCTGTCAACAGTTTTTCACTCAGCTACATTACTTATAGTTATTATAGCAAGCATTTCTGGCATAGTCTATTCATATTGTGGTATTTTTGTTTATACAGATTTTTATTCAGATTTTATTTAAACTTATATTTTATTTTAATTTTATATTGTTCTTGTGTCTCTCTGTGTCTGTGTTGTGGCAGTCATCACATGAGCAATTTCATCTGGGATCAATAAAGTTTTCTAAAAACAACATTGCTCATCCTGGAAGAGTCATTGCGGCTTCTGTTATCCACCTAGTTCAGCGATGCTAGGAGATAAGGGAGTATTTACTAGCTTTGTAAACATATACCATTGAAAATGGAGGCCTTTTGCGTTTTGTGCAGGACAGAAATGTGATTACCCCCTGAAAAAGGCTTGATGTTAAATACTAGAAGTGTACTAGAAGCATTACCTGCTTAATGGTGCTATCCGCTCTTTTCCGCCAGAACCACCAGCGGCCTGACTTCTTGGGCATCCGCTCTTTAACCCAGGCCTCTTCTGTAGCTTTAGGTAAATTTTTCTGGAAGGCCTGCAGGCTTAAAATTAATGGTGCAGCCAATGTCCAGTTGTAGTATCTAAAAGGGGTGGGGAGGTAAAAAAAAAAAAAAAAAAAAAAGAAGCAATGTATGGAAAAATAAAAAAAGACTGCTTGTAAAAGTAGAAGCTAAGGTCTTCTTGAAACAAATCTTACCTGTTTGCTATTTTCACAACCAAATTGGGATTGTCTATAATGGCTGGATTTTCAGCAAATTCATGGTAGGTGATGATATGCTCCATAAACTTTTCTAGAATAAAGGGGGGCAGGGTCCACATAAAAGTGTCATGTTAACCATTGTTGTTTTTTCAACATGTTTCCATTATACCTAGGACAAATCGGTAATCACAAACCCTAGTAACTGTTAAGGCCAGTCATGTGCCTGAGTACCTTTGGATATCTCAGCATTTTCACTTAGGCCTCCACACAGGGAGAGTGTGACATCAGGCAGGTCAGAGGCTGAGTCAGAGAGGCATTCAGTCCCGCTGTCAGCTGCAGCACTGCCCACAGACTGGGGAGACTGAGAACCTGACCGCAAGTCTGAGTCCATCCAGTGCTTGGCGGCAGCTTCCGATTCACTGTGCATACATACAGATAAAACAGTCATCTTTACTTTAACAAGCTCTAGGAAAAATCAATGGACTGATTAGCATAGTTAGCCATGTTCAAAAAACAGCTTGCAGTAGGAAAGAATGACCCATCAAAGCAAAAAATAAAGCTTAGCTATTACCTCAAGGTAAGACCTGGCGCTGTATAAAGGCACATCCTGTAATTTATTGTCTCCGTTTACCTCTTGGGGAAGTAGCGTGCAGCCACATCAGGTTCAAGTACATTCAGGTCATCCAGGTATATATCCTCAGGGCCCTGGTGCTGGCTCCTCTTTGGGACTCCTACAAAACAAGCAGGATAAACAGCTCAGTTCCAGTAATACTGAGCTCTTAAGTAGTAACAGTAGTCCCACTGCAGGCACTCTATTCACCTTTAGTAATGGCATGCTACTGGAGCACCTAGCTCGTCAGGAGATTTAAGGCATAAAAATAAATAATCATACACATTAACCCTTTCTACGGTTCATGCCTCAAGATGAAAGTACCAAACTGATTTACAATAGCAAAACCAAGACGATGGTTGGCTGAACAACAATTAGCTGACAGGGCAAAATAGATGCTAATGATAAATGAAGCTTTTGTTTTGTTTGTTTGTTATTTTTAAACAGATCCTTTATTTTAAAGTAAACTCAATAGTGCTCAAGGCTCTACACTTTTCACATAATCTACATGGCCAGACCTGGCAAAAGGTATTATTTGAGGTTTCAGGGAATTATTGCATCTACTGTTTCATTCAAACAGAACTTTGAGTGATTGTGTCAGCCATGGAAAAAGAATCAAGGAAAGCATTATATATTAGTCTACTGGTTGAATAAAAGTCAAAAGGTTAATCAATTCTATAAATAATTAAAGTAAACCCACCTTTTTTTTTGGATGGGGAATCAGTCTTGGGGCAGATGTCTCCCATGTCTCCACCCATGATGGCAGCAGGGTTAGGGGCAAGTGCAGCAGGATCAGGATCCACAGGGGTGGAGGTAGCACCATCAGCCAGCACTTTCAAACAGTCAGCTGGGGTTAGAGGGGTTATGGGGGAGACTGGAGTGCGAGGCTCAGGCTTGACAATCGTGCACACGGTCTCAGACACTGCAGGAGCCAGTTCTCTTTGCCCTTCAGCCTCAGAGATCACCCTGAAGTGAGTATTCTCTGAAGGGGTTATGGTCACCGTCTTAGGAAACTCAGTCTTCTCTTTTTTTGACACCTGGTGTTTAAAAACAGTTAAATAAGCGAAGCTTCGCTGTTTCTAGCATGAATGAACAAAAGGTTGAACATTTTTGTAACTGAAAGGGTGGTTAATATGAAGACACACCATGCATGATATGTATCGCAAAACCATTCTGAGGTCGGCAAAGGTTTCCCAAAACAATTTGTAAATTAAAAATAAACTAACAATAAGACAATGGCTATACTTTTCATGTCGCTTTTCATACGGTTACTATACACTGCACTTGGTATTTTATATGGTTACTAAACACAGGAGTCACCAACCTTATTAAAACTGAGAGCTACTTCACGGGTACTGAGCCTTACGAAGGGTTCCCAGTTTGATACACTAGAACAGAGTTTCCGTAAACTTATCTAAACTTCATGTATAATAAACATGTTTTAAATGCTTTTCTTCAGATATTGTCATTCTCAAATCTACATAAATGTAAATGTGATTAAAGAAGAGTAGCAACAGGATAAAATGAAATGGTAGACGCTGCTCACTGGTGCGTTAGGCTACTTTTAGCACAGGGGCGCTGGCTACTCATGCGGTCCTTGGGGGCACCATGTTGGTGACCCCCGTTATACACGGTCATTTATAGGTTTTAAGCAGTCCTTGGACCCTTGGCAACTGTGGGTTCCTACATACCCTTGTAGGCTCTGGGAATTCTCCCCATGTCCACTGCATGTGAGACTCCATTTTGAGCATGCTCTCTGAAGGTCGGATCACCAGCTCAGAGTCGCTCTTGGGGGAGAAGGTCTCCGACATGGAATGTCTTCAGAACACAGAATGATTAACACACAAACAAAAATAAAGACACTACAGTACAAACAAAATACCATATTGTAATCATACTGATGTATACTGCAACTGCAATATGCCATGCAGTACATATTCCGAAATAACTTTGATGTTGAGGTTAAAGATACGTCAATCTGATTAGCAGAATATTTAGTTATTGTTTACATCAAAAATTCATCAAAACCTTTCTGGAACATTTGTGGCTTATTTATTAAATGTATCAATTAATTTGGACCCTTTTATGATTATCAGTACTGCAAACAGCTTATGTGTTTGGCTTCTATTTACTTGTCTGCAGGTGACCAGTCTCCATCTGAATAAGGGTAGGTCTCTGGAGAATGACGAACTGGTGGTAATCTGGGTTCAGTCTCTTTCACTGTGCAAACTGAAGATCTAAAATGGCAGTATTGGACAATATGATAAATTAAACACAAACATCATAAAGTGTTCTACAATTGTTTCTTATGTTTGTCACTTGAGTCACGTAGTACAGAAACTGCTGGTGAGTATATGGAGAAATCACCGTGAGTTAGGAGCGGCCTCTTCGTCTGAGCTAAGGTCCATCTCGAAAATTTCTTCTGTTGGGGCGGAATTGCAAACTGAGGCAGGTGGGGTCAGCTCTTCTCGCCGAGGGTCACCCTTATGCTTCTTTCTTCGTCTCTTCTTCTTTTTGCCCATGGTTGTGCTGGCCACATGGACCTCAGGAGGTTCCTCAGGGTCTTCGGGGTCACCGTCTTGGCCATGATCCGGGCTGAGGTCTCCTCCAATCCAGAACATGTGGCTTTCGGTGGGGATTGGAGAAGTGGCCAGGTGAGCTGGGACTACCTCCTGAGAGAAGGGCAGTGTCAAGATCATGATCAAGAACTTTCTCATCCTAACCATATAGAAGTAACAGTGGAACAAAACAGCATTTCTCCAAAGTCATTGACGAGACAAGGCCATATAATACACTTATCATTACTTATATTAAGTACACAACAGTGTACTAGACTCACTAAGTAAACACAACACTACAAACATGTACTCTTTCCTAGTGTGCCATCTACTCACATTCTGAACCTCCAGTTCTTGCACAAAGAAAGCTTCTCCATTGTCTCCCAGCTTCATGTGTAGATCCACTGGTTCACCATTTATTTCTATGTCAATCTGAGAGAAAGCATGATCATATCTTTATTTTATGGGCCCAACAGACATAACTTCAACTTTGCATTATCTCTCTATTGCAATATGCCTATAACTGGGGTATCTGATTCTCACATCCCCAATCAAATGGATGACCTTTACATACTTTCTTTGGTCTGACTGCATGTCAACATATCAAAGGTATGCTCCATCTGAGTGCTGACCTTAAGAAACCAATATGAGTTGACATTTAGTCTGCTACTCCCCTCTGTACTCATGTCTTTTTACCTTGAGGTTTATCCAGAGTCTAGTCATTATTGGCCTCACTGAAATGCAAAGCTCAATTTGATTAGTTCAGTCTTAGTATAGCTCATTGGTGCAAATGAGCATGATCAACATGAGCAAGGTCAAGAGACACAACCAATATTTTTTTTATTTTTTTTTAAGATTTCTGTATTTTTTTTTAAATTGTTTCATCACTGATTCAGATCCAAACAGAACCAATGTTTGTTTAAGTCGTGGGGTCACCATCTTGGCCCTGATCCGGGCTGCAGTCTCCTCCAATCCAGAACACGTGGCTTTTGGTGGGAATTGGAAAAGTGGCCAGGTGAGCTGGGACTACCTCCCGAGTTGCACAGACAGAAGGGCAATGTCAAGACCACATTCAAAATGGTTGCATGAGTCATTAAAGAGCTGAGACATGTTATCAAAGGCATTTGACAATGCTCATGCAATTACAACTCTTAGTTGATGCTTGGACAATGGCTCATGCTTTCTAATTTACATTTACGGCATTTATCAGACGCTTTTATCCAAAGCAACTTCCATTCCTTAACTACAGGGGACAGTCTCCCTGGAGCAACTTGGGGTTAAGGGTCTTGCTCAGGGACGCAGTGGTGGTGCTGAAGGTAGGATTCGAACCAATGACCTCTTGGTCCGGAGGAAAGTATCCAACCCACTACCCGCTACCGCCACCCTATTTCACTACAGCATACCAGCTTTGTATGTGCTAAACCCCCAATTTATAAAAACTTTGATCATGCATCTATAATCATTTATTCAAATATCTCAATGAATTACAACCCAAATAACTAACAAACTCAGTTAGTGAATGTGGCAGGACACTGCTGCTGGCCAGCTGCCAACACAGCCACAGGATCATATGAACCTGATCTGGCATCATCACAGGTACACATATGTACATGACTGTGATGCCAGAAAGATTAGCCACCAGTGAGCTGGAAATTTTAGCAGTAGTCTAAAACCCTCAGGGCATATAGATTTATTTATTTATTTATCCAGAGAGCCTCTGCGTACCTCGATTCTTTGTCTTTCTCCTAGATATCCAGAAGCCTACTGCCTTCAGTTACAAGGTTGCTAGGCAATCTGGGCTGTGTGAGGAGAGATGGGTCAGAATGTTAATGCTGCTGCTACTAATGATGGCCTGGGGTGAGTCTTCAACATGCCAGTCCAGAATGAATTATTTAGATCCAGAGAAGGGGGGGGGGGGGACTTTTCTTTCAAGAAAAGATTATTTGCCTTCTCTAAATATTTCATCATGGTGGCAAATAAGATGAGGGCAGATTGTGACTGGTGGCATAAGTCAATAAGAAAGAAAAAATAGTTAAGGCAAAAAAAAATGAAAAAATGAATTAAAAAAACCCCAAACAACTGGGCAACAGAGAGAGCAGCATCTACATGCATGAGAGCAGCCAGAGAATTGAACAACTGTGAACCGTAGGTAAGTAGAGAAAGTGAATCTTTTGGCTCCATTTGAAGCTCTACGATGTTTTTCAAAGAGATCAGGAAAAGAAATGTCACCCCACGGAAGTCTACTCATTATATAAGTAACCTTGATGGTACTATCCCACTCCTCCTCTGCCAAGCACTTCTCATGATGAGAAACCTGTTGCCATAGCGACTGCTCCTTTTCTTTTCCAAGCATCTCAGAGAATGTGCACCATCCGTTTCTGGATTTTATTTCAAGGTTTTGATAGATGTCAGCTAAATGCAAAAAAAAAAAACAAAAAAAAAAATCCCAAATGTGCGACTGGGGTGGGGGATGGGATGAAGTTTCACTTTGTTTTTCATAGAAAAAGAACACTACCATCGTGGCTGGTCCATCACAGGATGCTAAATAAGTAATGCTGCTCCAGAATCGGAGTCTATTACCTAGCCTGTTCTCTCCAGTTCATGGCACCTGCAGCATGTGACATGGAAAACGATGGCTGCTTATAGCCCTGCACAGCACCTTTCACCCACACACTACCACACATACGTTCACACACAATGTATATCTGTCGGTCTGCATAAATATGTTTACAATGTCTTTCAGAGTGGTTCAAAAAACAACCCATTTCCAGAAGTTACAGGACAGGCATTGTTTGTATATGGTACAAACTGTCAGGCTACTGGTGATAAGAAGTAACCTACTTTCACTGAACCTGTTTGTTTTGTTTGTTCAGGGGCTTTGACTGCAGCCCGAGATAAAGGGTCGAACTCTGTTAGGTTAACACCCCCCTGGTAAGACAGCATAAAGACCGTCAGGGCCAGTTCAGTACACACAACACTTCAACTTCCAGCATTGTTCAGCCTGATCACTTATCTACCATGTCCACAACATATGGTTAATACCAGGCAGTTCTCTGTAAGGAAAAAGTAAATAAATAAGTAAAACTTTTGACAAGACATAGTACAGTGGTGCCTTGACTTGCAAGTTTAATTCGTTCTGTGACAGTGTTCGTAACTCAAATTACTCGTATGTCAAATCAATTTCCCCTATTGAAATTCACTGAAATGCCATTAATCTGTTCCGGACCTCAAAAAACACAGCATTTTTGTTATATGTTTTTAAATGAGAAAATGTGCTTATAAATAACAAATATCATATAAAAGCAATACACAATAGAATGTGCTGCAATAAAGTGAAAGTGATCATTCTGTCATACGTGAACACACCACAGCACAGTGTGAACAGCACAAAATTCTTTCTCTGCATTTAACCCATTCACCAAGTGAAGCAGGGGGCAGCCATGAACACGGCACCCGGGGAGCAGTGTGGGGGGACGGTACCTTGCTCAGGGCACCTCAGAGGTGCCTAGCGGTCTTGGGAATCAAACCTGGACTTTCTGATCACAGGGCGAATGCATTAACCACTAGGCCACCAGCTGCCCCAAACTGGTCCTATTAAGTATAATGTACATTATTTGTCTTGGAGATCAGAGGACTTAAATATGCTTTAGCTGCTATAATTCCGGCAAACGTTTTGAGGTAATCTTCAGATGCCTTCCTATCTGCGCTCGCTGCCTCACCACACCTGACAACTGAGTGAATTCCGGTCCTCTTTTTAAAATTCTCGAACCAGCCCTGACTGGCCTTAAACAGCCCGCCCGATGCCTCCTTCACCAAAGTGTCTGGTTCTGCGTAAACAGCTCGAGTCTTCTTGCAGATTGTCCTTCGCACTCAATTTCTCTGGACACATGGATGGATAAACAATGTTTTGCAAAATAACTGCAAGCACAAACGCTTGTAACCAGAATCTTAGCTCCCAACTCAAAACAAAAATAAATAAATAATAAATAATGGTCCGAGAGACGTCTCGTATCTAGTGTTGTTTTTGGCGGCCTGTTTTAATTTTAGTTAAAAGTGCGAAAAAAAATGAAAGTGTGTCTATTGCCATAAAACCCACATTTGTAAAACTGCTCAATGTCTTCACCTTCAGTGTGCTGGCCTGAATATTTTTTTTTATTCCTGAATAAATATATTCTACACAACCAAATCAGAACAATTTAGGATCAGCTTTTATTGCATGGATAAGGGAAAGGCTGCCTATC
>JBBJLR010000013.1:15081866-15109566 GCA_037577145.1 Brachypetersius gabonensis | reverse complement strand
ATTATAAAAACTTCAGCAGCAACTTTTCCAATTTCCCATATTTATGTCATTCTCAAAACTTTTGGCCACGACTGTATGTGCAAGCAAGCGACAGCAAGAGAGACTTTGTGTGTATGCGTCATTTCTCTCTCCCTGGCACTATATTGCCCATCCATCCCAATACTTTTGCGCGCTCTAGATTTTATTCACAGTGCCTCTCCATGGTGGCATTACGACGTAACGCCGTTCAACTCTAAGGTCCAGCATCCCAATACTTTTGTCTCCGCTCCCTATCGTACAGGAAATAACATCTCGTCTCATTTTAGTCAACGAACTTTGAGACATTTTAGCGTACTTTTTATTTTGTAAACCACATTTAGTCTCGTTCTTATTCCTAAGCAATATTACAGGATATATTTTGTTTCGTTATCGTCACATGACCAGCATTTACGTTGCGTCTCGTCTCGGTCACGTGATAAATGTTCGTTGACGACGATATTTAGTCATACTTTTCGTTGACGAAAGCAACACTACTCGTATCTCAAAAAACCCGTAAGTTGGGACACTCGTAAGTCAAAGTACCACTGTATTCCTTTAACTCCTGAGTCTGTAAAGAGGTCTGCTGCGCTGCCCACTGATTTGCAAGATCCCCTCTATGTTTAGTCCTCACGCAGTTGCAGCTGGTGAAAAAAATTATTGGTGGGGCTGATGTACCAATAGATTTCCCTTCCTAGACCAGTATAAGCATTCAAATGAACAGTCAGAAAATGAGAATTTCACAATTATAAATTAATTTCCTTATGAAAACCAGCAGTTTCAGAGATAAAGTAAATTAATTTACATCTATATGTGCTTTGGAAAAAAAATTATCCAATTTTTCACAATACTCAAGTTCTTGAGATTAGTTAACAGCAAGGGTGTGATGGTTTTTATCTACCTCTTCATTGTGCCTCCTTACAGCAATGCTGGTCCTGTCATCTAGCTGCACCGCTATGCTAATCCTTCCGAGCACAGATAGCTTTATGCAGATTTCCATATGAACTCTTGATCGCTCATGCTTCTTGACGTGTTCGGAGAGGTGCTTTAAGGCAGTTTGTCCAGAATGTGTCCACGTCAAATCGCACCCATCGCTTTTGAAAAATATGCTGGGGAAATAAAAAAGTGCATTGGCTGTTCCACAGCCTGTCAGCCCTGACTTACACTGGAACCAATCCCTGCAAAAAGTCCTGTTGTAGGCTTACTTTCTCCCATGTTTATTTTGGCTTGTCGGTTCCCTGCTCCTTAACGTGGATTTTTTCCACCATCGACCTTCTCACTAAAGGATAGTGCAATAAAAATCTCACTGAATTTGGTGGAAGCTGCCCCTCAACTGTCATCGCCATCGTGTCTCTCTCTGATTGACTTGAGACCTCAAGCTTAGTCTATCGCCATAGCAATCCAAAACTTGCCCACATTTTCTGTAGCAAAACCATTTCATTTGGTGAAGCCGACAGGTCAGATATTTATCATTTTCGCCTGGGACCATACACGATTGCCTATTTCGCTGCACTTCTAGGGTGCTTTGATGAGCGTCCAAGAAGACAAATAATAAGAGTCTAAGTGGAAATTCACTGTTGTATGAGAGTCAGTTGTTGAAAATGTTGAAATAATTCAGATCGCATGTAGGCACACAATTAAGTAAAACTGACATTGATAAAATATATATATTTTTTTAATTTATATACATTTTATATTCTCCCCCACACCTGGGAGGGTGGCCCACATCCCTATGGGCCAGCCGCTACTGTCCTCATGGCATAAACCTGACGTCCCTCTAACTTCCACAGAGTTCCAACACTCACCACTTTTTCCTTAGAGCGAAGCACCCCCAGCTTGCCGAAGCGCACATGGAAAGGGGAGCACTGGTAGGTTCCATCCTTCTGCCGGACCACCACCACATCAATGCAGCCTGAGAGTGTGGCCTGGTTAATGCCCTTATACAGCTCCTTCACGGTCACCAGCACCTGGCCTGCCAGCTGTCCTACGTAGTTCATAGTGTCAGCCTGCTCACATAGAAAGAGGGGGAAAAGACAAGCATTTCAATCAGCATTTTACTAAATAAGATTATAGAAACAAAGTCAAATTTATACAAGTTACCCAGAAAGGTCTCAACCAACAAAGACAAGAGTCCAAACTTTGCTTCTTTTGTTTGGCTCTGAAGGTACTAGGTAAGGCTGCACGATATTAGGAAAACATGCAATATGCGATAATGTGTTGTGATGGCGATATCACATGTGATAAGCAAGTTAAAACTTAGCCTTTATAGAGTTTTTCTGCTTTGGATTTGCTGGTAACAGACTCCAGACGTTGACTAGTCTATGCAGAAAAAAAATGAAATGCAATATTTCCTTTCCAACATTTTTTTTTTTTAAAGAATTTTACTGTTTACTTAAACAGAGCATTTAATGCCTCCCATAAAACATTTGAACCATTGAACATTGTTGAAAAAAATGTAAAAATATTTTTTAAATCATTTTAAATCTTAAATGAATGTAAACAATTTAAATTATAGTAAGTACTTATCCAGAAAAAAATATCAAAAAGAACAATTTATAACAGCAGCACAGAAGATGAAGAAAACTGCCCAGTGATTTTTTTTTTTCCCCTCTTCTCTGTGGCACTGGGTGAAGAGCTTTGGAAAAACACCATTTATTGCAGTTCAGTCAGTAGTTTGCAACATGTATATTGCGCATGTTGATATCGCGATGACGGTAAATTTGCGATATATTGTGCAGCCCTAGTACTAGGCCAAAGTAACAGAGCTAACAAGTAACGGAAATTTACGTACATCAATGAGCATGTAAACTGCACAGCTAAATCCTCCCACTGCTCTTAAATTGTGTCTAGAGACCAGCAAACCTGAATAGTACTACTTTATTTGAACACTTAAAAAAAAAAAACAGACAACCTTGTCATACAGTGTCAAAAATAGCAACTCAAAAAAATGAATTGGACAAACATAGATTGGATGTTTGGCACAAAAGTGCAGATTTCAAACTTGGTCTAATCAAGCATGTAGGTGTGTGACATGCAGCTTGCACTACGATATCTGGGAAATACGCGCTGTTAATTGTTAACTCCGTTAGCCTTGTACCCCCAGTGCTAAGATGAACTTTCTCTTGCATACATATCTGTGCATTTATCAGTTGAAAATGATGGCTGTTAAATATAAGAATAATGATCCACTTTCATTTCCATCATAAACCACATTAATACACAATGTACTATACAGACACCGTGCACTGCATTAGGTGGCGGCAGTCTGAAGCGTCCTGCTTAAGCAGGAAAGCACTGGGAAGGTTTTGGTTGTCAAATGTTTCTTGAAGGGACGGATATATCTTCATTCAAACATGGGCTTTAAAGTCAGTGGCCTGTATCTGCAAACGGTCACTGAGGTATCTTTGAGCAAGTGTCCCGCCCCCCCACGGCATTGGTGTTTTGCCCCCCACTGTTTCGCTCAGTGAAGAGGTTAAATGCAAAGATAAATTTGCCACTGTTCACACTGTATGGCGTGGTGTGTTTACACACAACTACAGTGTAAGGCCTCGTACACACAGACGTCTGAATCAAGCGTTTTTCGGGCGTTCGGAGCGTCAGGTGTGCACTGACATGCAACACCATCTTGGCGCCAACCACTTAAGACGAAACCCCAACAAACAAACAAAAAGGACCTTCTGGAGGACAGAGTGTGTCACATAAGGTCATTCATGGTCAGTCATTTTATTTATTTATTTTTTTTGAAGACATGAAGATTTAAAGATATTCATGTCTATAACTATTATTAATAATAAGAATATTTACTTTACATTTTTCCTTTCCCTGTATGTACAGGAATGGCAGTGACTCCTGTACAGTGTGCTACCCACTGCTTATATATACACACACACAAACCACTTTGGTTTTCTTTCTGTAATAAAAATGTTGTTCACGGATTCGTCTGGCTGGCTGCCTCTTTATGGGTCTTATCTGCTTGCTTGCAGACAGTCTATTTTCACATTGGTGGCCTCAACATGCCCCCCAGACCAAGGCTAAGTAGAACTGGAACCACAAATCCCATTTGACCAGCCTTATTCCATGTGTAAAAACACAAGGCTAAGCTCAGTATCTTACAAACAAGCACATGACCAAGGAAGGGATTGTTTTGTGGAAATGGAAAGGCTATAACTTATGACCAGCACGAATTCCAGCAACTATTCTGCCCAACAATCTCCTAAGATTTAAATCCGCTGCTCAGTTGGTCTTGAGAGAATTATGTTTAAGATTACAATTCTCAATCATAAAGCAGTCCAAAGTTTTTATATCGAAAATGTAGGTTAAACAATAATCTTCCAAACTACATTTATTATTGTTTTGAAGATTTAATTAAAATCAGTTACAAAGATCAACATTTGCAAATTAAAGACAGGATATTTTCTACAGCAGCTTTTATATAATAAAATAACTGGTGGCAGAGATCACTCATTTGATTCATTAAACTGCAGTTACTTTATTCATTAAAAGAAAATGCCATTAAGTGCAAAAAGGTGAGCATGTTCACGTTTTCTGAGCTCAGCCTTGAAGAATGAGGTGAGAGAATATATCCACTACTGCTGAACACTCTCTCAGTAGCTTTAACATCTTTAGGGTACCCAAAATATTCCCACACAGGAGACTTCAAGTGCTTCCTAGGTGGAGCAGCACCGGTGGTGGTCATCTCGTTCTCCTTTAGTTTTTTTTGGTCTTTACTAACGGTTACTTTAGATAGCAAGAGGCTGTGCTATGGACAGAACTCAGAGTGAACTGTGAATAAAAGTTCAAAGCATGAGGTAGATCTTTCCTTTAGGGCAACGCCACCGTTTGTTTCTACACAGTTCAGTGGTTGAGATGTAAAAGCCATTCAGAGCGTTTTGATGTGAACGCCTAAGATTTATGCAATGTTTAAACTAAAAGTAGGTAGTCTGAATGACTGATACAAAATAAAAACAACATCACATCATATTTAACTATTTAAAGTTAAATCTAATCAACATTTCTAGACAACCAGGATTACTTACTTTTCTAACTGTTCAAGAACACAAGGTTTAGGCCTCGTTCACACAGACGTCTGAACGTTTTTCTGGCGTTCGTGCCGCCAGGTGAGCGCCTATTGAAAGCGTTTTTCTGGTCATTAAGCAAATCGAAGCGTCCACACGGCCGTTTAGACTCGGCGTTCGGGCGGCTGCGTGTTCAGATGGCGTCAAATAAACGCTGCATGCAACGTTTTCTTGGCCTCAAAATGATACACGAAACTACAGATTAGGCAACAGGCCGACGTTAAACGGCGTCAGACGCCAGTCGAACGCCGTGCTGACGTCGATCAAGCATCGCTACCAAACGCCACAAAACTCCTATGGCGCTTTCCTTTCGAAGGTCCGTGTGGACGAGGCCTTACAGTGAAATGGTGGATTGTAAAGAATGCTACCATATCTCAGCAACATTTAACACACAATCATTCTATTTCTATCCCAAACAACCAGTGAGCCCATGTGTCTGAATATTTAAGCACAATGTTTTTAAAGTGAAACAGTAGCAAATCCACATAAACATTTTCTTTGGTTGACTCACATATCCTTTGAAAGGTTTTAGACAAAACCTTCGCAAAGCAGTGTCTCAGGTGACAGGCAATGTATTCATAATTTCATCTTATAACTGTCTTTGAGGGAACTTTATCAGACATTAAACTTACTAGGTGTCTGGTTGATAGTCAGTGTTAACAATTCTGTTTCAGTAATTTTTACACCAAACCACTCCAGAAGACCCTGTTCACACCTCAATTGGGAAATGACAGAGAAATTCCGAATTCCCCTTAAAGGTGTTTTGTCAACGGCACATGAAACTTTAACTTTGGAAAGTTAAACAAACAATTAGCAGCACCGCAGAAAGAAAATGCTTATGATATTATGCAAAAACCTACAGTGTATAAAT
The DNA here is from genome assembly GCA_037577145.1 of Brachypetersius gabonensis. NCBI lineage: Eukaryota > Metazoa > Chordata > Actinopteri > Characiformes > Alestidae > Brachypetersius > Brachypetersius gabonensis. The sequence goes on along the minus strand of JBBJLR010000013.1, from coordinate 15,103,605 downwards.
GGGATATGCTCATGTTACATAGCCCCCATGAACAGTGACCGAAAAACAGCATATGTAGAGGGGAGGGAAGTTGTTTTCTACATAAACTAAAATCTAGATTTTCAGTTTGAAGGACATTAACTATTTTTGAACATTATGTGGGTAAATTGTTAACAGGTTGTAAATAAGTCCACAATGAAGTAGGGACCATCTCACAGCTCCAGGTCCTGATAGCCCAATGTCACTGCATTACTCACCAAGGTCCAAGACGGTTTAAAGACTGAAGACGCATCTTGCTCACTGTAGTCATCCTCGGTACCACTACAGGGGGGATCGAACTCTGCCCACGAACGCAATCGCTTCATTCTAAGCTCCTCAATCTCAAAGTACAGTAGTTCATGTAACCTTGTCCTCATCACTCACCAAGCACTTCTGTTTCTCCATCATCTTTAAAACTACCTCATGTACTGTCCACACTGGCCTTTGACTGGATACAAACAAAAGTTACAAAAATCATCCTGAGTGACATTGCTGAATACACTTTACGCAACCCAGTATTACCCTCACTCTCCTCCAAGCCAGTCACAAACAGACTAACCAACCTATCAGGCAAACAGGCACTGTAACCAATGAGACTGGGGGTATGGGGGTCAACATTTCTGAGGCAGATAAGAGGTTTCTTGTGAAGCAAACTGCTGATAAGGGAATGCTGCAGGAGGAGGAGCCTGTTCTCTGGTCTTCTGTAAGTATAAAACATCACATGATGGCAAAAAAAAAAAACAGCACAGTGCAATTAATGATTTTTCCAAGATCTAGTGGTTCAGACAAACCAGGCACACCGATTTATCAAGAACCAATTCAACCGCACTTTTAACTCCATGTGTGACTGACACCTGTTATTCTCTCTCAACTAACAGGCTACTGTTAATAACCAATGTTCCAGGTTAACCCAATTCATTTATATTAAGATATAAAAGATATGATAAATTTATTTCAGGCTGGTGTGAACGTTCCATCGTCGCTATTCATGTTGCGCGCCGTTCATTTCAGTTTTACAAGAAGGAAACAAGGTTTGTGTGCCCAGATATTATCATTATTTATGCGCCAAGTTAAATATTTCAGACTAAAATATGACCTTGGAAAGAAATCCAAGTAAGACAAGAGGTTGGAGCAGGTAAACTGGCAGTTAAGCATTCACGCCAAAAACAAAGTTTACAAAGTGCTCAGTTAAACATGTTTGGCTTTCCGTGATCTGCATTTCCACTTTACTCCTGTTTACTCCTTTTCTATCATTTTGTAGCCGAGAAAAGTAAAAGACATAGTTGCTTTAGGCCTAGACATAAAGGTGCAAATGCTTAACATCAACACATCTGAGTAGTGTTTTCAGGTGAAGAGAGTGGTTTAAAGCTGAAAATATTTTAGAATGTGTTCACAGGTTATAGGAGAGCTGACTGACAAACACGGGACAGTCTGAAAACTTCAACTAAACAACCACAACATATTAAACACTTTTTGTTAATGGAAATCAGCTTACTTGGACTCTACGGCAGTCTAGCCACTCCGGGCCAAACACACAAGCAGAAGGAGAGACACTGCTGTAACGTTAGTGCTTCTTAAAGAAACGCTTCGTCTCGCCTTACCTGAACAGGGTCGGTAATCACCTCACGGACCGGAATGGTCTGAACATATTTTAATTCAGCAGTGCAGTGTTTCGACTGATGAACCTGACATATATGAACACCCTGCCTCGGTTTCTCTCGTTTTAGCCTGGCAGTAGCAGCTAGCCGTTAAGTGTCCAGTTTAACCGCGTCCCAAACCCCACACTGCTGCACTACATAGTGCATAAATAAAAAGTACAGAACTAACAGAATGGTTCTCGGCACTGCAGGCTGTGCAGTACCCAGGAAAGAAGTTTGGGACGCGATTTACTGAGAGAGCCTCGCCGCAGAGCGCTAGCTAGCCGGCTGTTTGAAAACTAGCATCCGGCTACGGAGACAACAGTCCTCACTGTAGTGGTCGACTATGTATTTCGACACTAGCCGAACCCAAAATGTACATTTTATTCGCTGTCTTTTCACCTTATTTCCAGACGAAAGCTGACGATGTCGTCGTCGCTAGTCGAGGTTTCGCTTTCAGATTCAGATTAGCCCCGCCAAGGATCCTCTTTCACTTAAAACCTCCGGGGCATGGTGAACCCTTCGCCCGCCAGCCTCAACCATATCACCGCGCCGGGCTTCCACTGAGCTTAACTCGCCGGCCCTGACCCCAGGCCGGCCAGACCGCAGCCCCGTGCCCGTAGAGTCCCGGTGTTTCCTGGTGTGATGTGATATGGCCTCGGTGGAAAGGCCCTTCACGTGATCCACAGCTGTGAGACCACCTGCCCCCCCCCCTCTCCCAGCCTCAGCTGCACTGAGTTTAGACACCCTTAGTTATATATACCGCTACATGCTGACACAACAACCATTAAATCGCTTGATCATCTCGAACGCAAGACGTGAATGTGATCTTACTCCTTTAGATCTCAGATCAGGTGAGATAAACACGTGGGGCTCAAAGTGGAAATAAACACGCGCTTATCGCCACAGCGGCTCTTTATCAGTGACAAGGTTTTTCAAAAGAATGGACTCAGTTTAACTGTATCACATTCAGTGTAAATCTCTCAGAGGGCTCTGAGACCACTTGACCAAGTGTCCTTCACTGGTTTGGCAGCTTTCGACTCCCCACTTGCTCCTCCCCCATTTAAGGGCAGCTGCTGTTCGAAGTTCTGGTGGAGTTACTGTTCCAGCTGTTGTGGACTTTCAGCTTTCAGCTGTTGTGGTTTTCACTCCACCACCTTTCGTTTGCTCGCTAGGAGCTCGACCTGGATTAAGGAGCTTTGTAACAATATTCGTTGTAAAAAGTCCAATATAAATATTTGAATTGAATTGAATCAGTAACCCTAGAAATTAGAAAGATGTTGGTTTGTATGGAGTTTTTAAAGTCATCTGTGTTCTTCTATACTGTCCTGTATTTCTGAGGTAGCTGGTGTTGATGGATGGGGAGGAGAAACATGAAATTGGTTAATAGTTTCTCTCCCTACTTGTGCACAGGGATGGAAGCAAAATTAGTCAAATTAGAAGACATTTTAGGGGTGGACAAAAGTCATGACATTTTGTTGGAAGGAAATAAAATGTCATAACGAGTCATACTTCATATGAGCAATGTCGATTGCAATTTAAATGGATTTTTTTGCCTCCAGCTGAAAACAATTAGTAAACCAATCCTCCAATCACTGCGCTTGTTTATTTTCTTTATTTTCTGTTTTACTTATATGTCTCTCAAACTTGTGTTATTTATGTGTCTCTCAAATGCATATTTCACATGGAACAAATCCAGTGGTATCCCTGGAGTGTCCAGGGGTACTTTGGAGCAGCCCACAGAGGTCCAGATTGGAGTCCTGCTGCTGAACAGGTTTCCTAAACAAATCCAGTGGTATCCCTGGAGTGTCCAGGGGTACTTTGGAGCAGCCCACAGAGGTCCAGATTGGAGTCCTGCTGCTGAACAGGTTTCCTAAACAAGAAAACACGTTCGCACTGCATGCCTTTATTGTCTGTGGTCACACGGCACTATCCATAGGTTTTTATCATTGTATCATTAAGACCAATGCAGGATGACTTTAGACTATCAACATTGCACAAGGATATAAACAAGCAGCCTGTGGACATGTACATACATCTTGAAAGTCTTCTGTCTTTAAATTCTCTTTAAATATTTTTATAGCGCAAATAATATTTAGCAAAAACGTTCTTGTAACTGGTTCAGACATCTTAATGAAGCTGTTTTGCAAAATAGCCTGAAGATCTATAGACCTAATAGGTTGACTATCAAAATCAAAAGCAACTATAAAATGAACAGAGAAAAATGAAAACGCCAGAGACATGAGCTACGTTTGCACTACAGAATCCCTTTTTATAGAAGGCAACATTCAAAGCATTTTAATACAAATCATGTTAACTTCATCACCTGATTTGAAAAATGAAACAAGGGTAAGGCAATGCTGCTTTACACTTTTTTCAATAAATTGGATGCTTAAGGTGCCATGTATGAATTTGGGTTTATGAATTTGTGCCAGACCATATTCGCACAGACGTCACTGAAGCTGCTACTTCTTACTAAATGGTCAGCATCTGATGCTTCCCTGCCTCTGTGTAAAATGCAGTGTGAAGTGGGCTGGTCATGTTCAGGATTCTCTATCCATTCAGTCTTGATCTTCCTCTACTCTTTTTTCTCGCCCTCATCCTCTGGGATGTAGACGCTGACTGTGAACTCGCCAGCTTCTGTGCCGTACTTGTTCTTCACCACAAGGGCATATTTGCCAGAGTCAACCGGGGTGACAGCTGCAATGGTAATGCTGGCAAACTTGCCATGCTCAAACTTGAGTGTGTAGCGCTCATCAGACAGCAGAACCTTGTCATTCTTCGTCCAGCTTACTTCAGGAGCAGGGTCACCCCATACGTTGCCAGTGAGGTTAAGGGACTGAAGTGGAACAAAGGGAGAAGAAAAAACAGTACTGTCAAAGCCCATTGGATGGTAAGTGTCATTAACGATGTGAAGCTTTTGAAGAAATACACAACAAAATCAACAAAATGTGTGTTAATCTGGAAATTAATAATCTCAGACCTTATGGAGGCCCAGTATCTATCATCATCACCAAGTAAACATGCATAAAGGAACAAAGTCAAGCCCAAGTTTCCTGTCAGCAACATTCTTTTAGCCAAGATATTAATAACCCTAAAAATTTAAATATTTCATAGTGGTTGTGTTGCCATGGGAAATAGTTTTACACAGTTTTCTTGGCTGCCTAAGGAAGTGCAGAATGTGCTCTGCAATCAGTATATATATCTTTTCTTTTAAGAGACTGACAGATTTCGTAAAACACTATTATGGATTAGGTGGCGTGTGCTAATGAGGATTTCCTGTCGTCTTGGGTAGCTGAAGATGTATTACCTTGCCCTCTTGGATAGTGACCACATCTGGCAGGCCTCCCACCACACGGGCCCGGTCTGCAAGACAAATGAAGCAGTTAGTTTAAACGTAAGCTAACTGTCAAATCAACGTACATCGTGACAAAATTTCATGCTCTTCTAACTACCTGCCATTCTTTTTTTGGAAAGAGGAACTGAGTTTGCTTTAGAAATCCACTAACGAATATAAGCATTTCAACATTTAGACAGGAAGATGCATCCTCTGCTGCATCAGCAATGCGTCCTGTGTAAGTGGAACGGAAACATGGCTGGAAATAGCATCTACATGCTTTTGGAACAAGATGTTTTCAGGAAAGAACACGACAGCAGAGACAATCACTTACTTCTTTCTGCGATGGCTGCCGCCCTGAGGCAGGAAAAGAGACAAGCACAGTGTTAGTAGAGGCTTTAAATAGCATCAGAGATTGTCAAGGTGATACAGTGTACTTCCACACAAGAGGGAAAGGTCTAAGCTTTTAATAAGAGTCAACTGAAGTGTCACTGTGTGTTTTACAATTATTGTATGTTTTATTCTTTAGGACATTATTTAGAACATTTGTGAATTCAAAGCTACATAAGAGTAACAAACTGAAAGAAGAGCACCAAGAGAAGAGTACAGGTCTGAATGCCCGACCCCTATGTGGTCTAGAGGCTCTTTGCTGTTATGGTTTGTGCACACTTGTTTTGTGCACACTTGTTTGGGTCATTGCACATCAGTACAAATGTATTCCGACTGTTCATTATTATACTGTGATGATCCATTTTATCCCGATTGTCCGCACTGAAGTAGGCACTGAATGATTTGAGACATAGGAAAATTATGTAAATTAGTAACCAAACACAGAGAAGATTTAAGACAGTCTCTTGGTGCTGTCCCTCCCCACTACACTACAAAATCTAATTTAAATAATTTTTACTCACTCTAGATTGATTTGGATTGTAACTAGACATGCTTGGTTTTTTAGACTGTTACTAATGTGAATTATCACTGAAATCTTTTTGTAAACAAATCTCCAATATTTACATTTATGGCATTTAAGCAGACACTTTTTATCCAAAGCGACTTCCATTCCCTAACTAACAGTGGACAGTCTCCCTGGAGCAACTTGGGGTTAAGGGTCTTCCTCAGTGGTGGTGTGCTGGAGGTAGGATTCGAACCTGTGACCTATTGGTCCGGAGGCAAGTACCCACTGAGCTACCTCCACCCCCGTCCTAAACCACTCAAATGGTTTAGAGCATTTTAATGCTGGCGAAACTCAAGTAGTGGCTTGGGTTTTTACATCAACACTGGTATATGATTGAACTGATGGTCTCTATTTACTGCTTATCGCTGGTGAAGTTTACTGCTTATCACTGGCGACTGTTAGATGTACAGCGGGTACAGAAAGTATTCAGACCCCCTTAAATTTTTCTCTCTTTGTTATATTGCAGCAATTTACTAAAATCATTTAAGTTCAGTTCAAGAGCCTTGGTGAGAGAGGTGAAGAAGAACCCAAAGATCACTGTAGCTGAGCTCCAGAGATGCAGTCGGGAAATGGGAGAAAGTTGTAGAAAGTCAACCATCACTGCAGCTCTCCACCAGTCGGGGCTTTATGGCAGAGTGGCCAGGCGGAAGCCTCTCCTTAGTTCAAGACACATGAAAGTCTGCATGGAGTTTGCTAAAAGACACCTGAAGGACTCCATATGGTGAGGAATGAGATTCTCTGGTCTGATGAGACCAAGATAGAACTTTTTGGCATTAATTCTCAGCGGTATGTGTGGAGAAAACTAGGCACTGCTCATCAGCTGTCCAATACAGTCCCAACAGTGAAGCATGGTGGTGGCAGCATCATGCTGTGTGGGTGTTTTGCAGCTACAGGGACAGGACGACTGGTTGCAATCGAGGGAAAGATGAATGCGGCCAAGTACAGGGATATCCTGGACGAAAACCTTCTCCAGAGTGCTCAGGCCCTCAGACTGGGCCGAAGGTTTACCTTCCAACAAGACAATGACACTAAGCACACAGCTAAAATAACAAAGGAGTGGCTTCACAACAACTGTGACTGTTCTTGAATGGCCCAGCCAGAGCCCTGACTTAAACCCTATTGAGCATCTCTGGAGAGACATAAAAATGGCTGTCCACTGTTTACCCTCCACCCTGACAGAACTGGAGAGGATCTGCAAGGTGGAATGGCAGAGGATCCCCAAATCCAGGTGTGAAAAACTTGTTGCATCTTTCCCTAAAAGACTCACGGCGGTATTAGATCAAAAGGGTGCTTCTACAAAATACTGAGCAAAGGGTCTGAATATTTAGAATCATGTGAGATTTCAGTTTTTCTTCACAGTTAAATCTGCACCAATGTCAGCAATTCTGTGTTTTATGTCAAAATGGGGTGCTGTGTGTACATTAATGAGGAAAAAAAATGAACTTAAATGATTTTAGCAAATGGCTGCAATATAACAAAGAGTGAAAATTTTCAGGTCTGAACACTTTGCGTACCCACTGTAAACCATTTTAATTTACCAGGGAATTCACCAAATGCTTACAACAAAGAAAATTTGCTCCCCAACTGCCTGTAAATATATGTATTATACACTGTCATTTTTTTCTGTTACTGTTACTGCTATTTGATGTATTGCTGTCTACCTCTGTCTTGCATTTCTTTGCATTTGTTTCACACTTTCCTGTACTCCTCTAATACAGTATGTAACGAGTTGGCCTACTGTTATTTCTCCTGCTGACTGAACTATATATTGTCTTGTCCTGTAAATTATTATTCTACTTTTGTTACTGTTGCATCTTTAGTCTTGTCCTGCCTACTTGTGAAGTCTTGTGGTGTTCTGTTTTTGTTCTTTGTGTTGCAGCATTGTCCTGGAATGTTGTTTAATTTCACTGTGTACGTTGTTGAAATGACGATAAACACCTGCTTGATTTGACTCTTACAGTGTTTAGCTGACATTTGTCAGCGTCATGTTGACAATTTGTTTCAGACATTTTGTTGAGTCATTTGTTGAGTCTGTTATAGCAAAACTAGAAATAGTGAGAAAAGACCCTTAACTTTAATGAACTTTAATATAATGTACTTTAACATGATTTTTTCATTCAATCATTTTTTGTAACCGCTTAATCTTTACTAGGTTCCTGGGTCCCTGGAACCTAGCCCCCGCAGATAACAGGATTTATTTATTTTTTTCTGATTGTGAATAATTTCTATGCATTAAGCATGAAAGGTTCTGAGACTGTAAAATTGATCTAGTGTTTTTAAATGTCAATAAAAAATAGAGTTTTGTGGTTTTGATATAACAGAGACTACATATGAAGACATGATATATAAAAATGATCTATTATCTCTTGATCTATTACTCACTTCAGCCTCTGGAACTCTGCATAGGCCTCCTCCCATACTTTGAAAAAGAACACAACAAAGTCAGACCACATCAGAAAACCATACCATATTAATTTAATATTTTGCAAAATCTCTTGCAAGTATATTACTAAGAGTAAACATCAATTGGGAACCTAAAGTTCAAGAACTGAACTGATCTTTTCTTGTATACAGTTTTAGTGTAAATCTTTATTCTATTGTTTTTGCTGCTCTTACTTTTTACTGTTCACGTTCTGCAGTAACAACGGACATATCCCACTTGTGGGACTGAAAAAGGTTTATCCTATTTAAACAGCCCAGACCCTACCTTGTCCAGTAAGGTCAAGGACCCTTTTAACCCCGGCAGCACCATCAAAGATGTCAATGGCATATTTGCCCTTGTCCTTGTCTGTTGGCTCCTTGATTTTCAGCCACAGCTGCTCTCCAGTTACTCCACATTGCACTCTGTCCGAGTGTGAGATCTTTGAATCTCTAGAGGGGGCACAAACAAGCAATATGACTACAAGGGCTGCTTCAGGTGCTACTTATTCAGTGTTAATTTGCTACTGTTACGCTATGCTACAGTGCACAGTCCACTGAAAATAAATCAGTTTTAATTAAGTTTAACAGTACTGTAGCATAACAGAAAAAAATCTGCACTTGCAAAGTAATAGCATTTTAGTAATGAAAGTGAACTGCATCGCCCAAGTTGTTTTGTGCTTCTGACTTCTTACAGCTTTTGTTTCTAACAGTGAAAGGATTTACACCAGGGCATAAATTCAGACATCAGGTTTGGAACGGCAGACATCACTCTGGCCTGTTGTTCACTGACATAGCTGTGCTCTCAGAGCACTCATTTCTAATAGTAGGTATGAAGGCTGACCAGAGGGAATTTTCATCTTTGGAGTTGATAGTAAAACTAACATTCCTATTAACAATTTGTAATTAAACGGATTGGATCTAGGTTGTTGAATGTGTTGTGTGTAACAGTGTTTAGACCTGGGCCTGGTGACAGTTAATCAGGTAATTAAAATAGTGGTTTATTCACTGATTCTGTCCTTGCAAACTATAGCCAAACACTGTGATTCCCTTACATGAAAATATTCAACTCTTTAACACGTTGGATGATACACAGTGATGCCACATTTACTGAATGCATAGATGGGACAGATGTTAACCACGTTTAGGATGTGGGGGTGGGAGAAGGCCACTATATGTTGTTGCAAAACGCAGACCCTGTGCATGAGTGAAAAGCCATTTAAGGACAACCGAAGACCACAGCATCAGTTTTCAGACATCCCACCAAACAGCTTAAGGCTATGGGGGAAAAAATCTCCTCACCTTGTGCATGCTCTCAAAATGGCCCCAGACAGTAAAGTTAATGTAACATTCACTATTCTGTCCCTAATTATTGGATTGATTTTACTTTTGTGGCTAGATTAAAGACAACAATACACCACTTCAGTAAAAATGATGTACCTATTTGTCATGTTATTAACTCTGAGGTACCCTTGAGTAAGGTACTGCCGCGTACACCGTGTTTCTGGCTGCTCAATGATTCACTTGGTGAATGGGTTAAATGCAGAGGAAGAATTTAGTGCTTTTTCCACAATGTGCTGAAAAAAATACACTGTGTATTGTGGCGTGTTCTTGTATGTGTATATATATATGAATGAATGAAAAGTAAAAGACAAGCTTAAAAATGCCATTCCAACCAGCCTTTTTCCACTGATATTTTTTTACATGTTTACCAGAAAAAGAAGATTTGATGCCTAGCACTGGCCTATTTCACAGATACAATCACTTTCACAATCTCAGCAGTTTATTTTTTAACTGCTGATGAGTATCTTTCCAAAAACACCTACAGTTAGCTCTAAGTGAAGCACTCTCTGTTAACAGATGTTGCCAGGGATAGGTTTAAAAATAATAAACGCTCATGAGATCTGAAACTGACAGCAGAGTTTCAGTGATCAAAACGACCAAAGAGAGACAGTGACAGCAGTGGGATAAATGAGAATGAAAGAACTCACTTTTGAAGCCAGTTAACACGAAGTTCCTCCGTGTAGTACACAACGTCTGAGTACAGGATAATGCCATGTTCTGTGCTCTCAATTTTCAGTCCAGTGGAAGAGTTGGCTGTGGTAGTGAAGAAAGGATTGTCAGGATCAACATAATAATTATATTACATTAAAGTTCCTTTTACAAAATGTGTGATTGGAATATAACATAGGGGCTCACCTATAACTCTGAACATTTCATTCAGCACAGCCTGATAACCTGTTAGGAGGAATCCAGTGCATTAGTATCTTGGGGACAGCCTTTCTTAGACATTGGCCAACAGACAACAATAGTAGGGAACGAAGCTCATACCTGCTTCGGTCAGATTCAGCAAGGTCTGATCCTTTCCCCTCTCATCCTTCAGTTTGACCTCATACACACCTGCATCCTTCTTTGAAAGCTATGTGGAGAAATGTGAGGGCAGTCAGGGAAAGGCATTCGTTTAAGCAGCAGACATTAAAATTGCTTTAAATAAATCAAACAGTAACAAAAAAAAAATCCGAAAAGGCAAGCTTTTCTCCTGCGGTGGATGCTGCAGGTAAACAGGGACACCAGAGAAACAAGAGACAACAAAAAACATGAAACAAAGTGACTCGGCGATAACTTATAAAGGAGAAGCTCCAGACTTTTGGCTTTCTTTGGATTTCTTCAGCAGCAGGCATAGCAGGTTTCTTTTTTCCTTCTTTTTCACTCTTATTAACAAGCTGTAAATTAGACAAATATTGCAATTATTGCCAGCGCCCTCAGCAGAAATGGCATGGGAAATGCACCCCTCCTGCTCCACATGCAGTAATTACTTATCACTAGGATTCTTTAATGCAGGGGGGTTTCTAACCTCAGTCCTGCCAAGTTTAGCAGGTGTTATAAGAAGAAACATCAACAAAGGCACTCCTCTCCTTTAATGAAAACCACATTTCATTCCACATTAGTTGGCATAGTGGTATAATGACTGCATACCTAGCCGTACTGTAATGTAGGATTTAGAAGGATGAACGTTCCCAAACAGAAGCACCATATTTGAGAGAAAAAATGGCGAAAGAAATCAGCTTGTCTTTAACCTGGTCTTCAACTAAATAACTGTTAAATGTAAATGAACCTAAAAGATGGTTTAGATTTATATGTATTTATATTTAGATATTATTACTAACCTATTAATCTCAAATTAAAGAATTAAAATATCTGTAGATAATGTACTGGGCACCATCCAAAAAAGTGTGACCAAAACTTCAACATTAATGAGTCCATGTGGTAGAAAGGGAAAGTGGCCTTTAGCTTAGTGAAGTGTGGTGCACAAGCTATTTTTGGAATTCATTCTCATCCCACAACCTCCCCACAGCTGCCTCACCTTGCCAATGTTGAAGGATAGCACTCCTTCGGCGATGCCAATCTTTTGAGCGTCCTCGTCGTCCTCCTCAATCTCAATCGCGTCCTTAAACCAGGCTATCTCAGTGTCAGCTTTGATATTTCCAACCTGCAGAGGACAGAGTGAGAAGAGGGGCCACAGGATGGGAAAGAGATAAAATATCAATCAGTTTGAGCTGGGAAAGTGAGAAATCTATTACACTACACCCAAAAGCCCAGCCTGACCTTGCATTTCAGATACACATCACATTCCCGTGTGACCTCGAAACTGAGATACTCCACAAAGTGAGGACCTGCATGTAAGAACAGAAAGCTTGTTAAAAGAGTGGATATTGATTTAAAATGGAATCCTTTTAGCATTTGGACAGCTCTCTGATACCTTGCTTCCTGACCCACTCAGCTCTCTCGAACTCGGACTTTTTCTGAAGCTCAGCAAATTCTGAAAGAAAAAAAAAAACAACCCAAATTTGTTTGGGATCACAAACTGCTGCTTGTTGTTTTGAGGACCACATGGAGAACATTCCTTCCTGATTCACCCTCTAGTCTGATAATAATTTTACAGCTTGAAGTAGATGCTAGGGCGACTAAATAAAAACTTCTTAACAACACAATCAATCACAAAACCCAGTAAAATCCTTGTTCAATCTGTGTTATGTGCACAAGCTAGAAAATAATGACAATGCCGAGCTTGACACTCTACAAAAAGATCATAAGAAACACTCTTTCTTCTGATCTTCTTCTGCCCTCTAGAGGACATGCAAGCTTACAGCAAGTAGAGCCCATGGTGACAGACCTGGGGGTTTAGTTTCAACATAAATCTGATGGAGATCAATCTGAAGGGTTTATATTACCTTCTCCAATAAGTACCAAGCTGGTTCGACCAGTTCCTTTGCCATCAACGAGGTTAAAGGTGAAGGTTCCTTCATCAGTGACTTCCAGGGAGTCCATGAACATCTCAATAATTCCAGTGTTTTTGTCAAAGTTCATTGTGTATTTCTGGTGAAAAGAAAAACAAAGTAGAGTGTTTTTGTAAATGTAGAAAAGCAAAACTGAACATGATTCATGCCACTGTGCTTGGTGTTGTTATACCTTTCCTTGAGTGACGATGTTGTCATTAAAGACGTACTCCACTTGGCAACTGGAAGTAAACTTGGCAACTTGGGCCCAGAAACGTACACGACCTTTCTCCTGAAGCTCAATAGCCATATCAGATGTGAAGGGGATAACTGTGGGTCAGAGATTACATTATGCACTGCTGCTGGAAAACAATAGCTTTGATGTGGAAAGATGTACTCATACGAAGAGCAAGGAAATCTTATGACAGTGTTATTGTTTTGGCCTTGGTGGGATACTTACTGGGGAACTGGTGTTCATGGCTAATTTCCAATAAGCGCTTCAGACCTACAAAAAGAGAAGATCAAGAAGGATATCAGCCCGTTTTGACCTGAAAAGGTAGAGACTCAGTTAAATAAACTGGTCTGTTGTAGCAAAGATAGAGCCTCAACTGACCTGCCATTTGACTGATGTGACACAATCAATCAATAAATAAATAAATAAATAAATAACTATAATTGAATATTTGTATTTAACTTTCCCAAATATCATTTTTAAATCTTTAATAAGAAAAAGAAAAGTTTAATGTGGCTTTATGTCTTAAAACAATGAAGTTCATTAGGAATTTGTGGTTTTCATTAGAAATACAAAACCGTTATAACAAGCCCTTTATTACAGTAATAACTTCTGCCTGATTCACAGATCGGAAAAATTTGCTGTCAATTCTGTACGAAAGGGAAAGAAAAATACTTGAAAATGTTGGCTAGCAGATATACTAGCTGGTGTAAAAGCCAGTTTAACCTTAAGCTTTTAGATTCTGATTCTGATTCTTTCTTTACAAACCGCAAACCAACTGTTTCAAACCGTGTAGCCTTTAAACTACAACTTATGTTTGTGGCTTTGGCCTTCATAGAGTATTTAAAGAAAGAAAGTCATGACACAGAAGCCTCAGCGGATACGGATGACTCTCTGGGAAGGACTCTTCTGTTTTAAGACAGGGCCGTCACTAAGACAAATCAAAACAGAGGATGGAATATCATGGGCTTCGGCCAGGAAGCTAGCGCCAGTGACTCACCCTCTTCTGTCAGAGTGTAGCTGGCAGACAGCCCATCAGTGTTGGTTACTACACAGGAGTATGTACCCAGGTCCTCCAGGGAAGGATCATTGAAGATAGCTCTGGATCTGATAACAGAAAAACAAGTGAAATGAGAAATAAAACTCCTGTTAGTTAGTTGCCGTCTCTCCAACTTTCCATCTATTTCTCTGCCCACTTTCCAACTGTCTCTGCTTTTACATCACATCTGGCAGAGCAAAGCCTGACACACATCTCCTCTAGTTTGCAGACAGCCTGCCACCACTTATCTTCACACCAACACCCACATAGCATTGTCAAGTCCTTCCAAGTGCTCATACAAACGCTAATCACCTAACACTGCCATGTGAGCAACAAAGAACCGGGTTATACTGCCCGCAAAAACGATGACGGAACAAACGACTGCAAATAGCTACTTACTTTCCACCAACCGTCTCAACAGTGATGCGAGAGGTATCAGTGAGTTCCTTGTAGTCCTTGGACCACACAAACTGTGAACCTTCTGCCATCTCAGAACACTCGAAAATCAAGGAGATCAAGCCATTGTCATCCACATCCACTACGATCTCATTTGTGCCTGTGGAACGTCCATGGAAACAGGATTTGGAAAAAAAAAACACTGGCTGTCAAAACCAATAGAAATGCAATGAGATCATTTTATCGACATTTGGCTACTCACCTGGTCGGGTCTGAGCGACAATGGGTCCATGAGTTTTGGAGGGTCCGCCAACACCAACTACATTCTTAGCATGAACACACAGCTGGTAGGAGGCACCTTCCTTCAGTCCAGTTATCTGAGACACAAAGATATTGGTAAGAACCGATGTGAAAACAAATTTCACCCCCGTGTAGGAGGTTTCTTTCTCATTGGAAATGGCAGGTATAAAATGTGTAAGATGATTAAGGCACGTTGAGTGTCATGCCACACAGGCACAGAGCAAACAACCAATTTTCTCGATTGACAGAACCGGGCATTTGTCGCAGAAATTTACCTTCATGTATGTATTCTTGGTAGACCTCTCATGAGCACCTCTCCATTTACCATTCTCTTCCCTGATGTCCACATAATACCCAGTGACAGAGCTGCGGCCATTGAATGTGGGTGGTTCCCACAGCAGCACCATGGAGTCGTTACGGACCTCCAGGACATTAAGGCCATGAGAAGGGCCTACGTTACCCAGCGAAAGTAGAGAAATGAAAGGAAATGGATAAGTGAAGAAGAAAGTGTAATCATCTTAAAAGAAATGTCCTTTATTTTTTCTTGTATATAAGTCTACTTATGATGTTAATAAAATATGAACCTTCCTTGAAAACTCAATATTTAAACAGGCTGGTTTTTGTGTTTAAGACAGTCATAGATATATGTCCTCTGCTCTGACTAGCTGCCCTTATTTAAAAAGCAATCCAGATTGAAACACCCCTTATAAATTCATCTTGAATGGGAGGGACTAATCTGCTGTAGGCTGAATATATAGATATATGTAAAAGCGATGGTGTTTCTGACATCACAAACACAGTGAATTGAAGAGAGGCAGTTCTAACGTATCAAATTGTTTTTTTATGACAATTCAGTGTTCCATAAAATAACCGCATTTATAGTAAAAATGCTAAACTGACTAACAATTAAAAACAAGATCCGGTTTGCATGATCTCAATGTACAGCAATGTTGAACTGCCTCAGTTGACTGATTTACCTGGCACTGCGACGGTCCACTCCTTACATTCAAAGGCAACGTTTGGGACAGAGCCTTGACTTATACCAGCCTGATTGACTGCACGCACCTGGAACTGGTAGAATGTGTTCTCCTTCAGGTCCTCTACCTGTACACAGAGAGGGATACAACAGCAAATAGCATTTTTAACATATTCAGCTGATTCATATCATGACCTATTACTCGAGGCCTTATCCATGCAATGCATAAAGAGATGGAGAAGGACATATGAAGCTTGGGAAGTTACCTTATAGGTAGTGCCAGTGCTGGCTTTAGTGTTAATTTCATGCCACTTGCTCTTGACATTGCCTTTAATGGTCCTGTAGTCCAGGTAGTATCCCCTGATGTCAGCTCCCCCAGTCTTGGCGGGAGCCTGCCAGCCCAACACCATGTAGTCACGCACACGCTCCAGCAGAGTCACAGTAGAGGGAGGTGAGGGGACCTCTGGACAAGCAACAGCTCAGATTAACAGACTCCTACCTAAACTACTTGAATGAAGCATCCCTTCAGGGAAAATGTTCCAGTTGTACTGCTGCATCTTGACAATGTCATTTAGTCAATATTATATGACATATCATTATTTCAGCTTTTGTTTTGGTATTGTTCAAAGTCAGAGTCACTTATAATATGTCAGATCCCTGTTGTAATTTGCATTTGAAAATATGTCCTGTATGTTGTGAGTAAATGAAAGCAAAACGATGCTGTTGTTGCCAACTTGCCGCTCATGCTAAGACATATATTAGCGATTAGTACATTACTAATAGTATGTGTGTGCATATGTGTGGGTGAGCTCGGTGGGGCTTCAAGAGTGAGGAGCTCCTCAACTGGGTTTGCTAGGCACCAGATTGAGAACTCACCTGTGTGTGATTGTGTGTGAGTCACTCTTGTTTAAGTTTTGATCGGTTCTGTCATGTGATTGGTCGCTGGTGTCGAGTCCCTCTGTGTTAAGAAGACAGCCGGTCTGAAACGAGGAGTGCGGTCACCCAGATCCTCCAGGGAAAACAGTAGGTCAGTTAATGATAGCCTATTCTGTGTCAGAGCAGTGCTGCTTGCCTTTCTCCCTACTGCGCTGGATTCTAATTAGTATAGCGACGAGTGGCATTCAGATCGTGAAACAGCGTCCCAAAACCACTGACCACCTTAGAGTGCGCCTAAGAGTATCGAGAGTGATTCGGAGCATCAACCGAGCGCAAACATTAACCCCTGCTTCATGTCATGAGTAAAAGGATTTCAGAACCCAAATCTAAATCTTATACAAAATTCTCATTAAAGACTTGTTTGTATTGAAGTTCTCTCTGCAGTTTTGTCCTCACTACCCGCCCGACATGACAGCACTATGACATTCAAGGAATCTCCTAATTGTAAAGTGCACTGGCTTTACCTTTTAACCTCTAAACATGTCATGTAATTCAAACGGCAGATATTTGGCTGAAACTTAGTTGTTACATGATGTCAAAGTAATTAATTGTTTAAATATAATGTTGTATTGTTTTCACACGGAGTAATTGTTCCTTTAATAAATAAATTGTATTGAGCTTGGTTTAAATTAGTTCCTCACTCGGAAACGTGTGTCGATTCAATCTACTCACTGTGTAAGTCCCTGCCAGCACTCTGGGGCAGGTGGGGACCCTCTCCCTCTTGTATTTTAGCCAGGTGAGGCAAGGACACACACCACATGCCCTAAAGTCATTTATGGAATACAGCAAATGACACACAGCATGGACACAGGCTAACTGCATTACACAGAGACATAAAGACACGTTATCCAAGACTCTATTTGTTGTGCCATTAAATTCAAGGCAGGTTAGTATTATGCTTATTTAGGAAGTTTCATGGTCAGTTTTTTAAGTGTGCAGTAGATTTAGTGTAACAATGGGCAGAGGGCTCTTTGCAGGCAGGTTTTAGAGGTAAATGTGGTGAAGCGTGGACAAACGAAATTAGACAACATGCACATCCTGTAAGACACTCATGCAGCAAATCTTTAACAGGCACAGAAACATTCAAAGTACAAGTAGCATCATTTGGCTCTGTTTACATATATGTGACCAGATCTGCCGTAATGAATCGGAAGCCGGCGTTCTATTTATTTAGATTGATTATCTTGAAAAACTTCAAAAATATTGATTTTTCTTTTTTGGTCTTATATGAAAGAAAAGGTCTTCAAAATGAATCTCCCAAAGTTTCATCATAGAAATAATTGTGAAAATGTACTTAAATGGCTATTTAAGTTGAGTTGCAGCTCTCAGATGTTACAAAAATATGAATTATTTGATAAGTATTTAATACAAATGTTGAAATAACTGAAGCTTCAGTCGGATTGAATATATTTATCTAAGTATCTAAATGCCTGTATTAAAATTCTGTTGTTGAATACTGGATGCGTCTCTTTGGATGCTATGGATTGTTAAAGATATCAACAAAAAACGGACAAAAAACTTTAAATGCGATTTTCTCGTTTTTTCAGTTGGAAAAATGTTGTAACTTGACAACCGTTAGAGATACAGCTTTGACCAAGATATCATTTTAAAGCTTATTTTCTCATCACAATGATACCAAAACCTCAATTTAGAATTTTTGGTCACTGTGACTCATTTTGCCAGATCAGGTCACATATATGAAAATGCCTTTAAGAGGGCAACGTAAGCTGAGGTAGTTATTGTGTACTGATGAACTGAGAGGGATTCAGCATGGTCTTGTGATAATGGTGAGGTGACCAGTGAGTGGCTGAGAGGTGATGGTGAAAACTGGAGACAATAGTGCTCTGTGTGTCAAAAAAACAGTATTATTTCTAGTTCTCCATACTCAAACTTGGTCTTCATTTCTTCTTCTCATAATAACCAGTTTATTCTATCTGCTATGTTCAAACCTCTGCTTTGTTTAAAAGTGCTTATCAATATTGGTGGTATATTTTTAGGGTTGATATTTTCTTAGTTTAACAACATTAACAGTGTTTACACTCTTTGCAAAGTCTGGTTTTCCACGTGGGCCCTTAAAAACCACGTGGCCAGGGATTACTTGAAACAGAGCAGTGGGTCGAAAGCACTAGGGCACTAAGAATACTTTGTGACTGGTTCCGTCATGGATTGGAGTGAAGGCACTCACCAATGCTTGCTTTTACAATGCAGGCTTCAGACTCAGCGGAGCAAGTGCTGTATCCGGCGGAATTCACAGCTTTCACTCTGAACACACAGTTATCATCAGCGTTCAGCCCGTGGCACACAAACCTGCAAACCATAGGAGTTCCAGCACAGATCAAATCAGGAGACTCTTAATAGCTTCATGTAGCTTCATGTACCTGGAGAAAATATGACAAGGCACATAGAGCGGATTTACCTGGTGCCTTTGACTGGCTTGTTGTTGCAAGGCACCCACACATTGCTCCCCACCACACTGGATTCGATGTAGAAACGCACCAGATTTTTGGCTTCCTTGGAAGCACTCCAGGTCACCACAACAGAGGAGGCTGTGTTCCTGATGGCCACAACAGACCCAGGAGCTGAGGGCAAGTCTGAAAGAATCAAATAAATTGTAGAGTGAGGCAAGCAGCAGAAAAAAAACCAAATCATAGATAGTTACATATCTTATACAAATAACTCTTTATGCAGTACAACATATTGTCTATAATTACATGATTAGTATCATTTAATACTTACCAAAATACTTAATAAAATATGTAAAAATTCCTTTCATTTTATAACAGCAAATCTACATCATGGAGTCAAGTGGAGTACTCTCCTGCCCTGGCTTTGATACTACTTAAAAGAGTTGATAGATGTTCATAAAAATCTGACATTCATGTAATACTTTGTCTACTATGGGGTGCCATTTGTAAAAACAGCTTCACAAATATAGAGGTGTCATTTTTTCGTCATCTAGCGCAATCTTCACACAATTTTCACACATTTAACATAAATGTGTTAACAAACTAAATGTTGCGCTCTAAATCTAAATCTTATACAAATGGCGAGATATGCTAATTGGCCACGCCCCATGTTTACATTTGGCCCCCTTGTTTGCCATAATAGCCCCCGGCGATCTGGAGTTATACTGTTCACCTCCGACAAAAGCTGTGAAGTTTCACATTTAGAGTGCGAGATATATTTTTCATATTTAACATTTAGATTTAAGATCATTTAAGGCAAATCCTCCATGTTGGTGAGGGCATTTTACAGCAGGCAGTCCAGCCACACGCAGTCATGGGGCGTGGCCAATTAGCATATCTTGCTGTTTGTAAAAGTGGTACATTAAAATACCACACTTAGAATCGCCGTTTGTAAAAGTGCAACATTTAGATTTAGAGCAGAACATTTAGTTTTTTAACACATTTAGTTCTAAAATGCACAAAATTATGAAAAAATTACACTTCTAAATTTGTTAAGCTGGTTTTACAAATGGCACCATTTAGAGTCACCATTTGTAAAAGTGCTACATTTAAAGCTCACATTTAGAGTACAACATTTAGATTTAAGATTTAAGATTTAGATTTAACATTTAGATTTAAGATTTAGATTTAGATTTAACATTTAGATTTAAGATTTAACATTTAGATTTAAGATTTAAGATTTAGATTTAAAATTTTGGATTTAAGATTTAACATTTAGATTTAAGATTTAACATTTAGATTTAGATTTACCATTTAGATTTAAGATTTAAGATTTAGATTTAGATTTAACATTTAGATTTAAATTTAAAATTTTGGATTTAAGATTTAACATTTAGATTTAGATTTAACATTTAGATTTAGATTTAACATTTAGATTTAAGATTTAAGATTTAGATTTAGATTTAACATATAGATTTAGATTTAAAATTTTGGATTTAAGATTCACCTTTAAATTTAGATTTAACATTTAGATTTAGATTTAACATTACAACATAGTTGTACTGTTCACCTCGGACAAAAGTAATGAGACACCCGGGCGAGGTGAATGGTTTTCGGTGAATAACTCCGGATTGCCGGATTTAGCTCTAAATGTGTGAAAATTGTGCAAAATTATGAAAAAATGACACCTCTAAATTTGTTAAGCTGTTTTTACAAGCGGGAACTATTTAGAGCCTTTGTTTGTAAAAATGGTCCCTTAAAAGCCCACATTTAGACTTGCTGTTTGTAAAAGTGCAACATGATTTAGAGCACAACATTTAGTATTTTAACACTTTCAGATAGTTCATCAGTAAATAATTTAAAGCAAATAGACACTTTGGAAGGTCATGCCTGCATTTGGACAGTGAAAGGCATGCCTGCATTTGGAAACGCTCTGCATCGTTCTGCACCGTAGGTTGATAATTTCATTCAAATGAGAGAAGGTGACACGCTTTTTTAGCCCGGAGCATCAGAATGGCATTGGCCGGCCCTGGTTCTTACCCAGCCTATCACCAACAGTAGTGGCCCCAGTTTCCTCAGATGGCTCTCCAACTCCTGCAGAGTTGCAGGAGCGCACGCGGAAGTTGTAGGATTTACCCTCAGCCAGGTCGAACAGGGCGAAACGAGGAGACTTCACTGGCATGCCAGTGTTCACCCTCTGCCAAGTGTCCGTGCCAACCTTACACTGCATACAGGTACACAGTACACATATACAACTGTGTTGACAGAAAAAACTTTGCAGTAGGGAAATTTTTGGGGAAGAAGAGGTTTGGTAGTTTCTTGGTGTAGTGTAACACTTTCTAGAAAGAGATGAACACTTTTCACAGAGAGATGAACTGTTAAGAAATGATCTGTTAAGAAAAAGGTGATATAATCTTATCCTCTGCTGGCGAAAATGATTCGAGCTTTAATGTGCTAGATGCCACTATTTTTGACATGTGATTTTGTAACTTTGAAACAAATCATTTCAAGTAGGGAAAATCAGCTTCTGTAAAAGTACAATTAGTTAATTACAGTGATGGGAATAACGGCGCTATAAGTAAACGGCGTTTTTTTTTTTTTAGTAACGAGTAATCTAACGAATTACTGTTTCCCCGTTACACCGCCGTTACCGTTACTGACAAATAAATCCGCGTTACTATAACTGAGAACAGCGATGCGGTTTTCATGTGAGCAGCGTCTCTCTCTTTCTCTGGGGTGTGTGTGTGTGTGTGTGTGTGTGTGTTCAGGGCCGGGGCGGGACACAACCAGTGATGATGATTGGTGTGTCTGTA